>JAYMFT010202218.1:0-25537 GCA_038088735.1 Panulirus argus | reverse complement strand
TTCTCAACTCTATCTATATTTCAATTAGGGCCCGGCCTTGATATGGACTTTTGTCCGTGACTGGAGCCTTCAACATAAAAAAAAAAGAGGAACAGGGATGAATGGAACGCAGTAGAGATTTGGTGGAATGGGACTGAGCAAGTGACTGAACGGAGGACATGAGATAATTAACTAAGACAAGCGGGGATGGAATGGCTGAATGAAGAGTGAACAACTGTAGAAAAAAAGAAAGGCGAATAGGGATGGAAATGATATGGGGATTGGGTGGGGGGGGGAGAGAGACTGAATGGTGAGTTACAGATGTGTGAATGGCGAGGTGGGAAGAGGGGACCCAACACTGGCACAAAGAACAGGTGGATCAGCATTTGTTCCAGCGAAGGAAGGGGTGTGGAGGGGGGAGCGCAGAGTAGCACAGCAATATGGAAAGAAACTCAGCTTCGCGTGTCTCTTTAAAGACCGATATGATGGATGCACAAGGACAGGCTGGTGTTAGGCCAGCGCTCAGCTGCGGGAGATTTAAATTTACTACAACTTATCAAGCTAAAAAGTCACAGCAGTGAGAGGGAAAGGACTTCAAATACGACATTTAAATCTTTCGTCCAGTCTGATGGACGTCCAACACACACACACACAAAAAGAAAAAACATATCTAACAACATAACTCGATGCAAAAGGGAAAAGCATTTTGTAACTAAAATCTAAAAATAAATTAAATGTGTACGTGGAGGTGCAAAGAGAAAGTGGACTCCCCAGCTCAAGAGATAACTAGAAAGTTAAGGCGTGGAGAAAATGTTATTAAGATGCTGAATAGAGAAAAATAATCATATAACAACAAACAATTTTCTATATAAAATTTACAGGACAAAATCCAAATACAATTTAACAGTCACTGGAAATAGCCAGTAAGATTGCAGAATAAAATATGCACATATGCAAATGTAAAATGAATAAATGAATATATATATATATATATATATATATATATATATATATATATTGTGTGTGTGTGTGTGTGTGTGTGTTAACTGTAGCTTCCAAGTTCAAGATGCCTTGCCCGAATCAAAGAAGACTTTCCTTGGTCTGGTCTGAGAGCAATTGTGAAAACTCTTCCATAATGCAACAAAGATGATGTATGCATCATTAACGCCATTTAGCTAGATCCGATATCTACATCCACATCTCGAAAGCGGCGCTTAATTAACAAAGAACAATGTCCTCCTTGGTTTGCAAGAGATGAAACGCTGTTTACAAAATATTCTTATCTAATTCAAACTAGATGTTGACAGACCTCCTGATCTCCATCCCAGATAGTCTTTCCTGCACAAGTGGCTCAGGACATAGACAGTGATCTGGGTAATCACCGCCCGAAGGCGCCAGCAACCCTATGGCGGAAAATGAGCTTTCCTCAACTTCAAGGCCCCAAGTTGAACGCAAAAAAGTGAGACTGTACTTCCCGCTGGACATAGGCATGGAGGCCAAATACGAGTGGCTGACACACGTGTGGCGGGTACATCCAGAAGGTGAATTACGCTACCCAACTAGCGCCAGAACCATGTCACCTTGAAGCGTGATCAACGATTAGTTTAAGGCTTAACCAGCAGCTCTGCTGGAGGCATACAAAAGAAGATACCTTCTCCAATCGACCAAGCAACCCAAAAAAAAAAGACTGTAATCATCCTCTTGGGACTTCATAATTACAGTGGCCCTACAATCCTTTCTGCATAATGAAAACATCAAGAAAGAATGTTAAACGAATGAAAGGAAGACTGGATTAGCATTGGACACCCACCAAGGAAACTCACAGTCCCTGGCGCCTTCTGTTATCCCAAGAGTGGATACCTATCGTCCCCCCCAGACGGCGGTGCTACAATTGCCAGAGACGATGGAATCATGTGGCATACGACTGCAGATCCAAGTCTCCCTGGTGTGGCATATGCGCGTGGCGACAGTTACCACAAACACGCAAAGCAAAACTTGAAAACTTAAATGCATAAAATGAAAGCGGCAACCGCCGTTCCAGCGACCAGATGAGCAACCAAAGAAAACTTCCATACCCCTCCCAGCTTCCCACAGTATGTTCGGCGTTAGCCGAACTCCTGGAGTTCAACTCTTACCAAAAATGGTAAATTCTAGAAGGGCAGAGGATAGGGTAGCGTCCCCGCTTACACAAGAACCACTCGTGGACAGATTGTTGACAAGAGCGATCTAGAAAATAAAAAAGTGATGACTGAAATTCAAAGAAAAATGAAAGAAATCCTCAGGCAGAATGAAAGAAATATGTAAGGCTATCAAATTTCAACTCAAATCAATTGAAGTGCTTTGTGAGAAAATGCAAATGCTAAGTGATAAGATTGATTAATACCATCAGGTAACAAACACCTGTACATTCTCATAGGAAGACAAGATTGCATGAATCTATTAATGTACTTTGTGAGATGGTCCGGTTGTTAAGTGACAGGGTTGTTGTACACCAACAAATGATAAGAATACCTGAAAATGGTGACGTCAGGAGGGCTAATGCGTTCGAATCTGATGTTGTACTTTGTGAGAAACTAAAAGAGCTGAGTGGGAAACTTACTAAACAGCGAAAACACGTAATTCTTCTAGAAATGAAAAGATAAACAACAATGGTCACAGTCAGGAAATAAAGTATACTGTAATGCTTCACGCAGTGAAGATGGTAAGGAGACGAATGAAACAGAAGATAAAAACCTGCTAAAGAAAATAATCCCCAAACAACTGAGTGGTGAAGGAATGAGAAACATGTTAGGTCATTCTACAGTTACTGGCAATACCAAAAAACCTTGTGCTAAATCGGTATGAATGCATGAAAAACTTAACATTATCAGGAAGATCAAAGCAACTTTTGAAGAAAATGGATAACAAGAACTTTGTTCAGCATAATAGTGACATCAGAATACTCAACTGCAATAATGTCTTTATCAAGAAAAAAGATACTCTGACCATAAGGTCATTACTGAAGACAATGATGACATATGTACCATGTCAGCAAGAATGTCGAACACCTCCTGGTAATCCCCCATGTAGATTACACAGTTTCAAATATCATAATACTAGATCAATTAACACACTTGTCTAATGTATACAACACAGTCACTGTCATATGTACCAATAGTTTTCCAAAAGCCCAACGGATTCCTTTATCAGGGCATCAAGGTATAGGTCCGTAACACTACTAATTGCCTATGTACCTCCACAACATAGATTTACCAAACTTTCTTCATATTAAAACTTCTGTCCTAAATGGAGACTTTAAACTAACACTAATGGCAGAGGACTAATCTTATTCCTAGCTCCATATGATTGTGATCAAATGATCAGAAAGAATCAACCAACTATATCTGGAGGAAACCTTGAGAGGTGTATAGGCTTCAAATTGTTATACACAACTCAGTTCTAACACTATTGATCCTGTTTGACCAGTCACCAATAATGGTTGCAATACATATAGCTAATGTTAACTTATCCGATGTCAGACTAAAGAGAAGATCAATAGTGAAACATGATCATCAAAATAAGGTCAAAGATTATATTTCTGATTGGTAAAAAGTTCATGAACCCACAAATGTACAAACTTTTATTTTAAGCAAATCCAGCTAACCTCAGAATAGAAGGAGAGCCCTCACAACAGACCACACCAGTACTATAATGACCCCGAAGTGACACAACACAAATCTACAGCTAAGAAATTAGGTAAAGAATATGCACAACTTCGAAGACCCAAAATACTAGAACTGTTCCAAACATCTCTTGCAGCAGCGAAGAACGAATGACTGAAGTAAGACAAAATAACTTGGGGCAGTTTGTTAGAGACTAAATCAATACATTCATCTCAGCAAAACCTAGAAAAGTATCAACAGAATCATTGCAAAGAAAATCAGACAAGTTTTCACCCCGTTCCACTGCAAGGGTAACAAATTAATCACGATATGGGCTCCTGCCTCTAGTCATAATATAGTGCCATATAAGAGTGGGTATGTTTTGTACACCAAATCCAAAGCGAGGCTCTTACATATTTCACGCTAAACAAGCAGCATGCTGAACATGATGCACCATTTACTGAGTCTGAAGTTGATGCAGCTCTTACCAGAGGCAAGGGCAGTGCCCCTGGGGAGGATGGTAGCGCTTAATACATTATTAGACTTCTAAGAAATGTACCTGGTAACCCTTATTAAGCCTGTGTAATACGAGTTATGCCACGGGTCATTTACCTTCCTCATGGGCCAGCAGTCTGATTATACCAATACCGATGCACAATGAACCTGATAAATTTCGCCCCATCTCTGTAACGAGCTGTCTGTGCAAAACTTTTTAGAAGATGGTGCTCAACAGACTAGTACACAGAGTGAAAGAACACATGTTACCTAATGGTTTCACACATGGCAAAATGAACACAACTGTATCACTACTTTCCTAACAGTTCATAGGGACAGACAGCAAAAGTACACCACATCTCTTGACCTAAAAGTTGCATTTGATAATGCTGATATGCAAATTATTTTGTATGGGTTAGCGAAAATGAATATACTGGTCGGCTCCTGCACTGGATACCCGGTTTTCTTTAACAGAATGTCTGTAGTGTTGTTTTAAGGCAACAAAAGTGAATTTAAAACATACTTCTTAGTACTCTTCAAGGTGGAGTACGTAGCCACACCTTGTTCAGTGTACTAATCAGCCCATTACTGAACTCAATTCCGACTTGAAAAAGAAAATGCTAAATGAAGCCTTATGATTCAGACTAGGCTGCCCGAAGAACACTAAAGTACTCAGCACGTGGAAAGATCTTGGTGTACGCAACATTGAGGACAGAATACGTGAAATCGATCTTATGACAGGAGTGCAACATGTTCGTGTGATTCAGGTAGTGTTGTCTCCAAAAAATTGTTTTGACAACTTTTTTTTTTATGTTGAAGGCTCCAGTCACGGACAAAAACTGTCTTTGATATCACCATATTCTACTTACGCACTTAAGAAACTAATTACTTGCAATCTTTCCCTTTAACAATTAACCAAAATGAGTACTGTTGAACATATACAGAAACTATAGACTGTACCAATGGTTCTCTCAGCTCCACCATTGGGAGGTCAGTAAATGCTGCCACTATGATCCAGCCCAGTGATAATAGTTTTGAGAAAAATATTAGAATAAACAATTGGGCATCTACCCTACAAAGTGAAATGTTCGCCATACTCTTGAGCTCGTAGAAAGCACTGCCGCAGACGGTATGAGTGTCTGTGATTCTTTATCTATACTGCTTGTCCTTAACAGATAGAGATCAGAATTTAACATGTCGGTGTCTGAAACCGAAGAGAGATATTGAAACATTATTAGTTAAGGGATTTAAATGAAGCTTCTGTGGATTCCCTCTCACATAAGCCTCCGTGAGCATGACAAAATAGATGCTGCAGCCAAACTTTAACTTCGTAAAGAAGCTGTTGAAAACAATTTTGGGCTGTTAGTCATAAGCATCAAAGCTGTAATTGGAAAGGGACTAACAGAACTTTTTGGAACGAATACATGAGTACAGATAAGCATAAATAGAAAAAGTGACAAGATCAGCAGATTACAAGATTTTGCGATTGTCAGACTAAGGCTAAGCCGTAGGCAATATTTGTGAAATGTAAAGCTTGTGGCCAGATACTCGGATACAAACTAGAACACTGTGTCTTAGAATATGGAAAATAGAGCCTTTTAGAGATGTGTAATCAGAACCTGCAAGAAATGGCACAACGCCTGATAGTTCAGAACAAATTACCTAAAATTCTAAGACTGTATCCATGTTTTACATCCAATCGGTGAAACTTTCCGTATACAGACTGTCAAGTAATATATTGAAAGAATTTTGTAACAATTTCTTGTAATAAGTAACCCCAATGGGATCTGACAAAGACCCTTTGTGACCTCTCTTATCCTTTCGTGCTAACAGGATGAGCATGGGGGTGCACAATAAGCTTGCCGGTGATACCCGCACAAATCAACAATCAGGGAGATTCACCGTCTAGCACCAGAATGATGGCTCACTCCAGCGCATCTGACATGAGGCCTTACACCAACCTGTGTTCTCTTCTCTCGTTTCTCTTATACCACGTATGGTCCTTTCGTCTCCTATTAGTAACTCGCTTCCTCTTTGCGCTTTCCCTTCTTCCTATAGTCACCTACTGCACTTTTGGTCTAGCCGTCTTCCGAATGGTCACACACCGCACCTTCGGTCTACCTAATTCCCTGCAGTGACTAACTGCACCTTAGGTCCTCCCGTCCACTTGAGGGCATTCGCAGAACTTGAAGGTCTTCTTCCCCTTCTATGACGGTCGCTCACTGTACCTTTGGTCGTCCCATCTCGCACAAATCACTCCCCACGTATCTGGTGTTAAGTTACTGTTGACTGTTTACATTTCGTCTTTTCATCTGGTCACCAGCTTCACATTTGATCTTACTCGTTCGTCACCACACCTCTTTTCTCTCTTGGATCACTCATCGCTGCTCTTCCCCAAGCGGCGGCTCACCATTTATACCATTTCCTCACCATCCTGAAGCTGAATCATCACCTAAAATGTCATGAGACTATAGTAAGGGGTTTTACCAGCTTTCTGAATCTACGGAACCTTTGTATCAAAAACACTGGCCAAGAATTGGAGCATATGAATCTATAAGATTCATATTCATGATTATTTCAATTCGAAACAATAACATGACGAGAAAAATGCAATCTAGCTTTCGTAGAACCCAGTTTGAAAAGCTGTGGATTTGGTGGACTAGATGATAACGTCTCTGCTAGATCACTGCTAGGTTGTAGATACTACGCTATAATCACTCTGGCTTCTCTGAAACACTCATCACACGAATTTCAAAGAGTATGGAGAAGAACATGGACACACGCTAGAACAGTGTCGTAGCCTAGTCGAAAACCTTATTGTAAGACACCTGAGATTTTGAGTGTCTATTTTTCACATGAAGTAAACGAGTCTGATGTATGAAAGGACCGTAAGATATGGTAATGAACCAAGTTTGTAACATCTGAAATCATACGGCAGTCATCTGGCCACTGAAGTCTGACAAGGACTCTCTCTGACCTTGATGATAATCCTTTTGCGCTACCGCTTGCTGGAGGAGCAAGGGAGGAGCACGAGTAAACCAGCTTCCCTCACAGGCAAAACTAACTTAACTAGTTCAGAAGCAGCCCGCTCCTTCCACCGCCTACTTTCCCTACATATCCATATATCACGTGCGAATCTAATTGTAATTATGTAGGTTCCTCCTTTTTCCACAACCATTTCTCTCTGATTATTCTATTATCTCATCTACCATTCCATCGCTTGACAGTGTCGTGTCTCCCGTGATCTCCATCATTACCGCTAAACTCACACCCACCCGCGCTCTTTGACCACCTCACTACAGGAAAACCTCCTTTTTCAACCTCTTCTGACCTGCCATTCACCCTCTTCTACAACCAAGCCTTATATGATATACAAATATTGTATGTGCGCTGCAGTCCTCGCTGTACACACATATCAGTCTTTCCATACGGCTCCAGCAATTCACCCTCGCCTCGTTAACTCGGTGCAAATTTTCGGACTTCGCCTCTCGCATGTAACGCGCCGTAACCCCCTTTGAGACCTCACTGACGTCTGGTCAATTAACTGCATACCATAACTCAACTCCACCTTCTCTAACACAGCTACCACCGCTTTTATCTTGCATTCGTAAACATCCTGGCTTTTATCTGTATTCATAGACTGGCCTTATTGTATTTGCATTCATAAACAACTTTGTTTTTATATGTATTCATGAAACTGTTTCGCTTTTATCCGCGGTGGCACAAAAGTCTTGCGTGTGTTCGTATTCAGCTTTCCTCTTACGTATTCTCCTCGTCCCTAGTACACGGTGCATAGTACATCGTCCCTAGTACGCGGTGCCTACTTTACCGTACTTAGTGTACGGTGCACAGTACACCGTCCCTAGTACACATCGCTAGTATACGGTTTTTATCACACCGTTCCTAGCACACGGCGTCTAGTATACTCTCTCAAGCAAACGGTGCCTAGTATCCAGTCCCTAGTATACCGTTCCTAGTACACAGTACCTGGTATACCGTCCCTAGCATACGATGCCTAGTACATCGTTCTTAGTGGACCGTCCCTAGTACACTGCCCCTAATTCATCGTTCCTAGGTCACCGTCCCTAGTACATAGTCCTAGTTGTCGTCCCTAGTACACAGTGCCTAACACACCGTCCCCAGTACGCAGCGCCTACTTCTCAGTCCCTAGCACACGGTGCATGTATACCGTCCCTTGTGCACTGTGCCTAATATACCGTCCCCAGCAGAAGGTGCCTGTTACATCGTCCCTAGTACACGGTGCTTAGTATATACCAACCCTGGTACACGGTGCCTAGTAGACCGTCTCTACTATACTGTTCCTAGTACACGATCCCTAGTATACCGTCCCTAGTACACAGTGTCAAAGCTCACCAACTATAGCGCACGTTGTCAAGGAGTCCACTGAGCTCGTGGTGAAGTACACAGTCCACAGAGCACGCTGTGAAGCGCACTGTTCCTTCAGCATGTTGCGCGTGCCTGTGGTAATGTGACTTTATCATATCCAGCCTCTCCGCTTCCGCCTATAAATTTCCCGAAGAGTTCCCACAGTGATGCAACGGAAAATTATGTCCAGTTCCTCTTACGAACGTCACACGTCACTCCAAACCGCCTCTAACACACACTCTGTTCTCTCGAGGACACACTGTCATCAACACCGTCCCCATTTACATGGTTGGGTGGATGACGGGCATGTAGCATAAAACTTCTGTGGGAATTAATGATGTAAAACTGTGGTCTGAATCCTACAGGCTGGTGAAGGTCAAGGGAGTTTTAATTCCCTTAGAGAGATTATTTTTTCTTTTTCTGCATCAATCTGTTAAAACAAAGTAGGCTATGACAGCTCCTTGCACAAAACTCGCCGAAATGGCTCATATCTCTGCCTCACTCACTCCCATCAACTACTCCGTCTTGACATGTACTTCAACTGCTGAAACCTTTTCCAGCAATTTTGGAAACTAATCTAACAGGAAAAGATGAAGGTATATTGATGTTAATTATCACACGGCCCATTTTCAACGTGTGCGAACAAAAATAGCAAATAATGTCCTCTGAAAGACCGACTGTAACGAGTGAAGTTGTCCTTGGTTACAGACAGACGGTAAATGAATAATCTCAGGGAAATTTTCTCTGTAGTGGATTGGACACCAAAATCTACCATTTCATATATTGGTATTAATCTACTAATTACGTTTCAACTCATACACTGGTGTTAAACTGTACATCAGGATAACTTCATCTTATCCTTAGTGGCATCAAACCGTACACCACTAAATAATACTTAAATACGAGGCTGTATCACCATCAGAGAACGGTAAGGAATGCAGCAGCTTCCTCGGAGTCCTTCCCGCCCGAAAGGGAGCCTGCCTTACCCTAATCCGCAAGGAGCGCAGCCCAAAGCTGCTAGCGCCACATAAGGGGGGGACCCTGGTTGCAAAAACTAGAACTTAATCTTCTGGTATCAAACTGTACACTAGGACAGTATGTATCGCTTCATCTAATGGCATTATGAAAACTTGGTCTCATTATGTATCACTGCGTCTACTGGTATTCAACCTTAAGCCAGTATGTGTCACTATAATGTACTAGTTTGAAACTGGCAACTGTAAAGCATTCTCAATTTTGACTATACGTATCTGTTCATGCTTTAAGTTCTTGATTTGATTTCCATCGTTTTCTCTAAGTCTTGCAACTCGGTAAGAAAAAAAAATATGTTTTACGTTCCCATCTATGATTAAGTTTGCCACAAAAATCAGTTCTGACAATTAATCATTCACATATACTAATTCACATGTCTGTCAAATTCAGATGTCTTCGTAGCGTTGAAGTAGACTTTGATTTATGTCGTACGTGATTACCATTTGTGTATTGTGGGGAGAGAGGGACACGCTCGTGTGTCCCGTACCACGCTTGGCTATCGACGGGAGACAGAATGAGAGAGAATTGGTAGATATTCTTCCTCTAATCAGTATCACCGACGTCAATTCAATTCAGCGACAGACTGACGACTCTGTGCCAGTGGTAGTGATATCTACAAATACACATCATGAAGAACCGAGTATGATGAAGGTGTACACCCCATCAAATACATCATGAAGAACCTAGGATTTTGATGTTCACTCCGTCAAAATTCACGAAAAATATTCTTTATAACAGTTGCATTACAACTAGCAACCGATCATCATCCCAAGTAAACAAAAAAGAGAAAAAAGGGCAACGTGCATTAGATATGACTACAGTAAAGGCCTACTGGCAACCCTTAACAAGGGCAAGGGGACTGCCCCTGAGGAGGAAGATATCGCTTATAACACCATTAGGCATCTAAGACTCGTACCAGGTAATCCATTGTCGTATATCTATGAAGTAGGCTTTGGATCTCATCTCTCGGACGAGTTGCCTCGGCAGAGCTCTTGTGAGGATAATGCTAAACAGACTGCTACATAGAATCAACGAACACGTAGCATTGCATATGTGTGGTAACGCAACTCTCACAACTCCCTTAGCAGTTCATGAGGACAGACGGCACAAATACGCTACATATCTTGACAAGAAGGATGCACTTGATACTGGTAATAAGCAAAGTAACTACTTAGAATGGGTAAAGGTGGTCGATGTCTGTCATGCATATTTGGTCACCTCAACATGAAAAAGTTTGCTTATCGTTTCAGAGCAACACATTAAAGATATGCAATTTTGCACTTCCTAAGAGGCAGTATAAAGTCCCACACTTATTCTTTTTTTTTGTACCAGTCAAATCTCATAGAGTCCCAGGAATATCACAGTTAGTCACAATGATGATATTCATATACTCCACCTGGGACAAATATATCGTTTTATCAAGAAAGACCCTACAGTTATGGATTGTCAGTGCAGGTAAAAGATGGAATTCTGCCTCTTTTATTGTTCATGCACACGAAAACTTATCGCTTAATGCAAACCGTTTTCAACTACATTCACACACCATGTAACAACCCTCGCCAAATAATTTCTGCACAGTAAAACCAAGGCGTTCCAACAAATAAATTGGTAATGGTAAGGGTGGACCATCAAAGTCGTGAAATGACGTCTCCGAAGACAAACCTACTGGCTATGTCACAGCTGTTTTAAACACCTTGGTATCTCTGTCCCATTTACTGCAGCTGCTGTACAAAAACTAAATCAGCAAAGTACAGACAGACTCAGACCTCTCAAATTTCTGACAATATACAACCCTAATTCTATTGCTAATATCAGAATTTCTAAAAGGACGTATTTGATTTGTACAGTAAAAGATTTCAAGGTGAATGTCGGGCAACCAAGTCTAGTTCCCCATAACAGTAAAGGCATAAATGCACTTGAAAAATGCAAAAAAAAAAAAAGCAAGACCTCTAGAGCACAGTAATCAACATGCAGGAACAACGTACACTTAACGTTGAGAAAACTTTACCTGAACTCAGTCTCAAGACAGGATCCACATAATGTTGTCTCAGTAGAACTGTCAAAGTATACAAGGCATATAACAAATGAATCGAAATGGATCTAAATAACAGTCACTCACACGATAATTTGTAGAGAATCATGAAGCAACTGCGCTTCCCACATCCCGGAATTTGACTCTCTTTGACAGCACCATGCCAACTTATCCACCTATCTTCACCATTAGCACCCTGCTACAACCAGTGCTCTTGAACATAAATAGATTAACTCCAGAATGAAAATAACATAACATCGAAATTCATGGCTCACTCACTCAACTCTGCCACCGGGAAGGGCTGTAAGTGTTGCCACTGAAACTCGGTCCGTTAGTAATAGATTAGAGAAGAATGTTAGAATAAAAGATTAGGAATCTACCTTATAAACCAAATAGTAAACCGTGTTCATCGTTCTTGATCTTGCCGAAACTCTAAACCACAGACAGTTTAATTATCCCTGATCTTTTACCCTCAACATTTGCCCTAAATACCCCTGAGACCAGAATGTATCATGCTTGTCTTTGACGCCAGAATAACTGAGAAAGGAAATCAAATAAAACTGTTGTGGATTCCCTCTCACACAGGTCTCAGAGAGCATGATAAAGATGTTTTAGCCAAACTTACGCGACGAGATGAAAGGTTGTTGAACACAACACTAGTTTGCTCATTATGTCCTAAAACTCTAATTAAGAATGGGATGATAGTTCTGTTTAATGCAAAGAAGAGTGCAAATAGCTACTAGCAGATCCATTTTTCACCACAATGACATGTATTAGGCAAAACATGTGTAAGGAGAGAGTAGTATGATAAGTAACGTACAAGATGTTTTCACTGCTAGATTACAGCAAAACTATGAGTATTAGTGGCATTTTAGTCTATTAGGAGACCTTGGTCACATGAATTTGTAAAATCTGTGTCCAGAGATACGGGCACACACAACAACGCTGTCTCACATTGTGGAAAAAGGAGATTAAATCCGTTGCAGGAAAGAAATCACAGTACACCTGATTGTTTATAACAGGATACGTAAAATTCCGAGATCTTAACCACTTTTTGCATCTAGTAAATGAGTTTAATGTTAGAAAGACTTTTGAAACAACTTTGGTCATAATTATCTGTCCCCTGGGAGCTAACGCGAACAGCAAAATCAAATAAGGAAAAATGAATACGGAAAAGATAAATGGAATTATAGATACTGACGGAAAGGATAACTAGCATAAGCAACTGACGCTAAGAACAAATGGAATGAAGAACAGAACAAGATGAAGACAAGGAAAACTAATATGAACAAATGGGATATCAACTGAATCTTTTTTTTTTCTTCTTCGCATTCTGAAGAAGATTATGTTCATTACGCCATGATACAACATCAGATAATTTCAATTCGTCATCATTAGTGTTATCTTCCTCAGCCAAACAAATAAGTATCTTGTACGATAGATAGCCTGATGGATGATATTATATATATATATACATATACATACACACACACACACACATATATATATATATATATATATATATATATATATATATATATATATATATGATTTTTTCTTTTTTCTTTTACACTTATTCGCCGATTCCCGCGTTAGCGAGGTAGTGTCAGGAACAGACGAAGTAAGGGTCTCATTCGCTCACATTCGTTCTCTAGCTGTTATGTGTAATGCGCCAAACCACAATCTTTATTTACAACTAGGAACCACACATCTTTCCGTAGTTTCCCCCGGCTGAGAAAATAAAGGAAATTCAGTATCATTGACAAGAAAAGACCTTTTTTGCGAGCCGATCTATATGGAGGCCTGACTGCCGACGTTATTACCATTGATCGCTTACTATAAGCTTCAGGCAGGCGTCCTACCAATTTTTTTTTTTTCAACTACGTGTTCTCTTCAGCTCCGTGACCTGAAGCAATATCTTTACTTTCTTTCTATTTCTTGATTTATAGCTGTTCTCAGCACTGTCACATGAAACGTAAGTAGCAAAAACGCTTTGCACAATACAAAAGTCCTGTTTGAAAAGATGAATGGATAACACACAGGAAAAGAGAAAGTGGATTAAAGTCGATCTGGATTCTCGAGATGTTAGAGCACTCAGTCCACACGTAGGTTTAAGATTTTCTGAGGAAGAGGACATCTGGCCTGATGGCGTTCATGGTAGATCACTATATTTATTTCCCCATGTGAGGCCTCCTTTAGTAACCGTGTTGGAGGCGTGATCAGAGTGCCGAAGGAGTCGCTTTTTACGATAGGGCAAAAGGTAGTCGATTCATCAGCACGTTGTGGACGAAATAGCTTACCCAGAAATGCTGTGTACAACAATGACAAAATAGTCAAATATTTCTCGGTGTAAATTCGACTTTCTACACTTAATGGAAGTTTGTGCTAATACTAGATATTTCATACGATTATATAGCAAATTTTTCTCTGTTTCTTGATTGGAAGTTTGATGAATGTACAGACATCGATAAAAGTCTGTTACCTTTCTTTGTCTCGTGATGAATGGGAAAATACCAAAACCATTGATTCAATTTCTGAAATATTCTCAAAATAGTTGGTAGGCCTAGTAAAACTTGTCAGTGGAAATCGTCGCTCGGCTACACTTTCGTTAAGAGAAAGCTATTTGGATTGTATACCAACGATATTCGGTTTACACTAAGAAGTTGTCGGCTTATAGATATCATCGCAAGGGCAAGGAAGCTGACATTTGAAGGTGACTGTACACTACAAGAGTGTACTGTATAGTATTTTTAAACACTATTGTTTATTACCATGTTTCAACATCCTACTGTGTCTCTATAATCACTTCTTGTAATCAACCATCTCTACGGTACGGGGACGGAATCCTACACTTATGGGACCCACTATCCTGATGTTTCTCAGCTGTCATGTAGATTGGAACTTTTGTATACTGCTTTTTTCACAATTTCATTTCCTAGCTTATCATTTCAATACTTAGCTTATTATCTTTTCCAGTGTCTTAAAGGCCACATACATCAGAGAGACTGCTCTATATTCCAGCAAAATTTCCCGGTATCCTTTGTCCGTATATCCTCCTCCAGCGACATATTGAACACAATGTGTGATAACAAGTTGTGTTTCGGGGAGAGAGTTTTACTCACGTTTGGCCCTGTCTCTTATCTGTGTGTATATGTACCATTTCTTTACTCCAGTGCGTGTATACATACATACACCCCAGCATGAGTCATGTGCCCATTAATCGACTGGCCCCGGGGGGAAGATGAACACCTGGGTTTGGCCAAGGCCGACTGCCGCCGTGCCTAGGATCCGAACCATGCATGCCCGACCCCGCATGGGCTCGTCCGTGACTCATGGTCACTGTGGGTGTTCATTATACATTAATACATATCAGTTTTCAAGTTCGTTCGTTTAGAATCAGCAGTTCACAGAAATTGACTATAGACTCCGCCGCGAAGCAAGGCGAAAGAGCCTACGTCTCCCTCCCCAGCTGCAGTAAAGATGGTGGCGTGGAGGGAACGGCTATTAAAGCCACGTGGGACTTTAAGGTTACCCATATATCAAGTGTCGGAAGGAGAACAGCAAGTGCACCTCAAGGAATCACTAAATTTTGTCTGTGTCACCTTTACCGCCCCTAAGTTCCTCGACATTCACGTTCGAGATGTGATTCTGTTGCCAAATCGTCACCGTAAGAATCACTGTCTCACGGCAGTCGGTGACAATCGTTTAGTGGCATACGACCACTAGTTGTCGGTCTCTTACTGAAAATTATACAAAAGGATTCAAACAGCAACAGACTACTGAGTCTCTTCAAGGGACCCAGTAGTCTTGCTGTTTGAATTCCTTTGTATAATATTCATAATGAGACTGGCAACTGGCGGTCGCACGCCGCTGAAGGATTGCCACCCCTGATTGCTTAGGGACAGGTCCCTAAACTCTGGACAGCAGCAAGAATGCTTGTAACAAATGTCGGGCAAAACTTTGTTTTTTGCATCTCTATGCAAGGCAAGCTTCAGAGCTGCGATAAATCGAACTATCCGAAAGGGAGAAGGTGGTAGTTTACCAAGCCATAGCTGAGGGATATTATGGTCAGCTACTAGAGTGATTTCACCTTCAGATATCGTTTGCATGATAATCGTCTGCATATGTCAATACTGCCAGGGAAGCTGAGATAATGGTGGCTTTTTCAGAGAGGTGATGCCTGGACATTGCTACAATAATATAGCGGGATGTAAACATGCCACTGAAGTCCCTAATTAAATTCTCCAAATTCTTGGCTACCTTGGTTGAAAACGGTGTACTAAGTGCGTGGTGGTGTTGATGCTGTTGTACCCTCTATACTTGACCTCTTGTGAGAGGATGAAGAGGTAGACATTCTGTTTAAAGTATAAATTTTTTCGACACTTGTTCCACCTATGACGTTCCCTTATTCGTAGAGAATATATTTACAACCTTTGGCCTCAAGATTCCTCAAGTTCTCGTGCCAGGATTACTTACAGATTCCTCATTTTGGACTTTGCAGGAGTTCCAAAACTGATGATGGCTGGATCCTGGCATGATTTACACAGCGAAAAATGACAGTCAAATACGAGATGTGATGCAAATACTGATAAAGTTTTATGAATAATCCTTGGAAATCCCTCCGGAACAGTAAAGTTCTAAGAAAGGAAGCCTTCCTCAGTACCTGATGCTTTACTTAGGTTTCAGTTCAACTGTACCTTAGAATGTACACCTTACCGAAGAGGCTTCATGATGGGGTTTGTATCCAGTAACGATGGCCCCAAAATACTCGATGTTACTGAGGAGCCATTTAAACGATTGCTATCTTGAATGCAGCTGTAGGTTGCGCTTGGGTTAGGACAAAGCAAGTGAAATGTTCCACAGGGGAAGGGACGCTGACCTTTCAGTGAGATATATGCATGTGGGATGGCTGGTGCTGAGTCCCACATTTCTCAACGTACTAATCTATAGTACATCATCAAAATCAGTAACAGAATTTGCCAATTATTACCATTAGTTATGATGATGGTATTCTCGTTCTCACATGTAACAGCTTGATTTTATTTCGTTTCTGATACATGTACAATCACGGACTAAAGTACGTACAGACAAACCTGGGTGAAATGCAAACTATTCTTTACTATACACATACACTGCCTTGGACCTGTTATTTCTGTAGAAAACTAAGGTGTTCAATAGACAAATTGGTAACGGTATGAGTGGACAAGATGAATATTGATGAAAACCTATTGCTTGTGTCCCCTCTTTTAGATATCTTGGTATCTCTCTTCCATGTACTGCAGTTGCTGTCCAAAAACTAAATCGACATCGTACATATAGGCTCAGGCTTTGGAAATGTATCATCATGCACCAACTTTGGTCCTTTCTAAGAGTAAAGCTATTAATAGACTTGAAAAAATGGAAAACAAAACCTGAAAAACTATACTTTGTTATCCAAAGACCACTCAAGTACTCAACATGAAGAGACACTTAAGTATCCTTAACGATGAAGGCAAAATATTTGGAATCGGCCTTATGATAGGACTTTAGCTTTTGCTTGATGATTCAGACAACGCTGTCTCTGCAAAATTGTTAAAAGCCACGAGCAGATTCAGAATGACAGTAACCCCTTTTTCATATACTCTTAAAAAATACTGTTGAGAGTATCATGCCTTATGCCTTGTAAAAGCCCTTCGAGAGCTTTTGGATTTCACCAGTGATTACAGAGGTAATTATTTGTTTGTGCACCTTAGAGCATTGAGACCCCTTTTGGTGAGTAATATCACGAAAAAGTCGTCTTATCAGGTCATCCCAGACCTTACGTTAGAGCACATGATGTAAAGAAGGTGGGCTCTTCTTTGGCTCTCCATAGAAACTTTTCAAAGGAGGACATCAATAAAAGAGGCCTTTGGTACCTTATTATACTTTCTTCCAACAATTCTTTAATGTAGATGTGCTGTCTACCCTGGGTAGCTCTATGGATCCCTTCTCCAAATGAATCTGACTACAATACTCTTCCAAGTCACCTATAAAGGCATCTTATATTATTTGCTTCTTTAAAGTCTTTTGAAAATCTGTTCTCTTTCCCTTATACTCTTGCTTGTGGACAGACTGCAGAGTAGAGAAATGTGGGTTTTGGGGAGAGAAAAGCCCCTTTTCTGCAAGGTGGTGTCCACAGGCAATTTTTCTTGTTTCTCTTACGTTGCGCAATCTTCCCCTTTTTGTTCTCAAAACTTTTTCCCGAAGCCGAGGGATAGATCCATGGACTGCAGATGAAGTGAGGTATGATTAGTGGTTCAGTGATGTCAACCTGGTGGTTGAGGCGAGTCCAAACAGTTTGAACAATAAGCGCCGGCGATTCGAAAAATTCCTTGGGGAGGGTGACAAAACCAGAGCTTTCCTCACCGATATCCAGGGGCTGGTGTGAACCAGACCATATTAATCACCGAGGAATATCTCGTTTGCCCATGGACACCGCCTTGGAGAACCGAGAACTTTCATTTTCCAAAACCTACATTAATACAACTTTTCCTACATGAAAGGATCGTAAAGTTTCCATATCTGGTATTAGCCCCTTAATGCCTTTGGATGGATATTAATGCGAGCTGAGCTGTGCCTCTAGACGGGTATTTACGTCTCTGTTTCAAGGTCATACGCTGAGCCTGGTGGTGGCTGAGGTGTAAGTGCATGATAATTTCTCCTCAGGCAGTCATTCTCCTGCACACCAATAACAGCACATTTTTTATGAGTTTCTTTGGAAGGAAGAAGTTAGACAGGTCATGGCTAGATTTAGAGGACCATACAGAAGATGAACCTAAATTAATTGCATCATGTAGAAAGTGATTTTATGAACACTGACTCTTCCAGCATTGAATGTTGATCATAACGAGGCAGAAAGTGTTTCTCGCTAAGAATTTCTAGCAAAAGTGGAAGCAGTACTGTTAGAGTGGAGGCAATATTGTCAATGGTAATAGATTAGAAGTTGTGGAAATAAAGAACCGGGCATCTACCCTATAGAATGAACTGCAGCTGATTATAGAAACCACAACGACAGACATTTCTTCTCTGATTTTTTACCTCCTGCGGAGTGTGCCATGTCCCTGGGTCACAAGGATTACCCCGCCTTCGATAAAGAACCTTGATATTGATTACCTTGCTAAGTTCACGGGACTTCACCAGGTCTTGAAAACTGAGCCGCCTCCAAGAACCCTGGTTTAATATCGGTGGTGC
Source organism: Panulirus argus (assembly GCA_038088735.1). Lineage (NCBI taxonomy): Eukaryota > Metazoa > Arthropoda > Malacostraca > Decapoda > Palinuridae > Panulirus > Panulirus argus. The sequence goes on along the minus strand of JAYMFT010202218.1, from coordinate 6,763 downwards.
AGTGAAGCACCCTTTCAGCGGCTGTCAGTTTTCCTTCATCGTCCCAGGTAGATGTTTCTCTTTTCTGCCTCTCTCACACTTGGGTTGCCGGCATTTATTTTACGCACACACATTCTTTCTAACTCCCACATAATATTGACACAGCATGAGTCACAAAACCCGTTATTCTTAACTTTGACTTTTCCTGCTGTGAAGGCAGAGAGAGAGAGAGAGAGAGAGAGAGAGAAAGAGATGGGCGTAGCAATTTAAGTGGATTCTGAGTTAAAACGAAGACACACGCACTGAGGAAGGAGAGCTGCATTGGAGGGATGAAAGGCAAAGAGCGTAAAAAGAAATGTCTATTGAGGAGGACTTGTGGCGTGTGCAGCCACTCTACCTTACAAAGCGGCAGTAAATACCCCGGAAGACGTTCATTTTACCTGGGCAAGAGAAGGGTATGGCTGCCAAATGGATCCGGGAATGAGGCAGTGTTACGGGGAAAGGGATTTATGCCGCAGACATGAATGTGCTACAGACTGTGGCAGAGGTTAGAAGAAGACCAGAGGGTTATTTCAGTCTTGAGAGTTACTGAGACGTTGTGGCTTCACTCTCTATGCGCTTTACTCGTCTCTCATATGAAATGGAGTGTTTAGGGCAACTTATGACTACTTACAAGAAATTATATGGTCACACACAAATGAGTTATCTCTTCATATATATATATATATATATATATATATATATATATATATATATATATATATATATCTGAGAGAGAGAGAGAGAGAGAGAGAGAGAGTACCGATAACACTAATATTGGTGATGTAGTGCCGCTAGCATACAGACGGACTAATGACTGAATTTCTATGCAGATTTGCTACCAAAGATACACGCCTTACACACACATGCAGGCGCCCGGATACAAAGAAACACCCACCCACCCAACCGAGCAGTTCATCCTCCCCTCGGGGCTCATTGACTTAAGTTTTATGTGTGTGTGTGTATACACAAGAGCAAAGACACGGTGCATATATACAAGGTTAAGAGACGAGAGACGGGGCAACCCGAGTGTAAAGTTCTCTCCCCGTAACAACGAAATAATAATCATACTAAACATACTTAGACTTAAGAAAATGTATGATAGTAGAAAATGCTCAAGAGATGGGACCCCACGAGTGCAAAACTCCCTCCCCGCATGATGCAAACAGGTAATTGCACTTAGGTAATTATAAACACACACACACACACACACACACACACACACACACACATGCTAAGACTTACACATGATCATGTGAAATTATACAAAAAAAAATAATTTACTTGTAATCTCCTCGCCCCAATCTTGGCAGTCAGTAAGCCAAAGGAGTATCAACAAGCCAACCTTGCCACGCCATCAGTGGTATTATTGGCATAAAGTTAGGGAATGGACGTGAGCGAATGCGGCCTTTCTTTGTCTGTTCCTGGCGCTACCTTGCTAATGCGGGAAACCGCGATCAGGATTTTTTTAGAGGGGAGAGGGGGGGGGGAGAAAATATATAATATAATTATACCTGAAGCCAATTGTTGGCAGATGAAGCTAGGTATTGGCTCAAGGGCATAACGTGAAAGCCATTATCACAGTTCAGCATTAGGAACTAAGATCTGTTTACCAGCATAGGATTAATGACACTAAACGACTTTTAGATATTGATTTTGAACACTTGGTGTCACTCCAAAAGGAATTTTCTTTCCCTTCATACCTTGTAGAAGATGACTCTCTGGAGGTGATAATGAGGGTCGCCTCACACACTCATGGCTGCTGGTGAGAACTCAGTTCACCTTCGAACACCTCGTTAAACATCCCCTTTCGTTAAACGACCCCCTTACCAGCGATGGGTCGTGTCCTCCTGATTCTCGGTTGGCCCAGAGTCGCTTTACGTTTATGGTTTTAGCTTGAGTCGTTTGGGTGTTCATATCTTGAGTCGTTCTTGGCTTATGACATTCCAACACAGTCATTTCGGCTTTCACGTCGTGGAAAATTCAAATTTTTCGGGCTTACGCGGACCCGGGTCGCTTTTGATATCTTCTGAGAAGAAATCTTTGCCTGAGATTTTTCTACAACTACTTCATATAATCTGTAAAGAATTATTTACGTACTCTGTCGACTATTTCTTTACATCATCGGTGTTATGTAGACTCAGTGTATCATTTAATCGACTATAGTGTAAGATATGGTCGCAAAACCCCTCGTAGCTTACCCCACCTAGCCATTGCAATCATCGCATCAAGCACTGACGACTGACCTCACCAAGATCTCATGTGACTGGGGAATTAATCAGATCATAAGTCTAAGGCGCTCACTTTCAAGCTTCACATTAGGAAACCCGCTGCCACTGGCCAACGTCATCGACTGGAATCGCCTACATTCCGCCATTACCACCCACAGCGTGGCATGTCCTGCTTGCATATAGATACTGCAGCAGCCGTCTTCTGTCTCTGTCAAGCAGTCTACTTGCCTCATACTATAAGTGCACCGCTGTGGTGCCGAATAGTCTTAACTGTGTGACCCCAAGAGCCCTGTGGGTTTTCTAACCGTCAGTACCAGCACATCATGTGACCCATGAATTTTCACGATTTTGGCAAGGTTTTGTGGTGCTTTACCCATGGTCCCCTCCAGTAGGAGTTCTGCGTGACGACAACGCCCATTTCCGACCGCAATTCCTACAAAATCTCGGCTGCGCCTCTACTCCGTTACGGCACAAGCCGGTAAGTGCTGCATTCTCTCTGTATCATGGGTCCTTGACTGCCTTCCTTCTACTGCACTGAAAACAAAGCTGCGGTACTTTTGCATCTCCTCTGCCCTTCAGCTGCAAAACCTCTGGACCTTAGCACACAAATTCTGCACCGTTTATATATATATATATATATATATATATATAAAACGGGAGTGTGGGAGGGGGTTTAGAAACCTCCCCCCCCCCCACCACCACCTCAACCCTCTCCCAATTCTTGTATTTCAGTTTCTAATAGATGGAAGAGAAGAACGAGCCATACAGGAAATGCCCATCCTCCTCGAAGGCTCAGATTGGGGTGTCTGAATGTGTCTGGATGTAACCAAGAGGAGAAAAAAAAAGGAGAGACAGGTGGTATGTTTGAGGAAAGGAACCTGGATGTTCTAGTTCTAAGTTAAACAAAGTTCAAGGGTAAAGGGAAATAATGGTTTAGAAATGTATTAGGATTAAAGTCAGGGGTTGGTATGAGGGCAAGTGCTAAGGAAGGGGTAGCACCACTCCTGAAGAAGGAGTTGTGGAGGTGTGTGAAAGAGTATAAGAAAACGAGCTCTAGACTGATGTGGGTAAACATGAAAGTGGAGTGCGAGAAATCGGTGAATATTAATGCATGTGCACCTGGCCATTAAAAGGATAATCATGAAAGGCAAGTGTTTTCGGAGCAACTGAATGAGTATTTCTGCAGTTTTGAAGCGAAGATGAGTAATGTGGTAGTTGAGGATATAATTGGAAGGTGGGAGGGACTATTCAGTAAAGTGAATGGAAATGGTGAACAGCTTGAGCTGTGTACCGAAGAGGGGCTGGTAATTGGGAATATTTGGTTTAAAAAGAGTTACATACACAAGTATTCGTATGTGAGTGGGAATGATGGTCAGCGGGCATTACAAGATTATATATTAATTGATAGACGTGCAAAAAAGAGACTTTGGATGTGAATATGTTGAGATGGGGAGCTGGTGGGGTGTGTGACCATCACCTTGTTGAGGCGAGGGTGAAGATTTGCAGAGGTTTTCGGGTTAGAAGAAAGTGGTGAAAGTGAGTGAGCCTGGAAAAGAGACTTTTGTAAAGACACACCAGGGAAGATTAAGTGTAGAAAGGGAAAAGGTGAAAGTAAACGAAGTTAGGGTGAGGAATGGGAGGTAATTCAAGAAGTACGAGAGAAGCGTGTAGCATGCTTAATGTGGGAGGTGGACAGATTAGCAACGGTAGTGGGTGATGAGAAGACGAAGTAAAGTTGCTAGTGTAGGAGAAAAGAGAGGTATGTGGGCGGTATTTACAGGAAAGGAGTGTAAATGATTGTGAGATGTACAGATGTATAAAAGACAGCGGCAGCAAGTCAAGACAAAGGTGAAGAGGTTGAAAAAGGGGACAAATGAGAGTTGGGATGAACGAGTATCTGTAAATTTTAGGAAGAATAATAAGGTGTTTTGGACTAAGGTTGACAGTGTGCGATAAAACAAGGGAACAGATGGGAATATCAATGAAGGGGGGGGGGTTTAATGGGAAAGTAGTAACAGGTAGCGATGAAGTGAGGATATGGAGTATTTTGAAGTACTTTTGGACCTGTTTGATGGTAAGGTGACACATGTAGGGTGTTTGGGTTGGGTTGGTATGTGAAGTGAGAGAGTCATGGAGACTATTTTGATTAAGAGAGAAGAGGTGTTGAAGACCTTGCGTAAGATGAAATAGGCAGGGCGGCTGGAGTGGATGGTTTTGTGGCTGAATTTCTTAAGAAAGGGGAAGACTGTGTTGGTGATTGGTTTGAACTTTCACTGTATGCATGGATCATGGTGAGGTGCCTTAGGATTGGCATAATGCGTGCCTAGTGCTATTGTATAATGCAAGGAGGACAACGGTGAGTGTTTAAGCTACAGAGTTTTTTTTTTTCCTGGTAAGTTGTATGGGTGAGCAGTGACTTTGAGGGTTTAGGCAAGTACAGAGGATCAGACTCGGGAGGAACAGTATAGTTTCAGAAGTGGTAGAGAATGTGTGTGAAAAAATACTTAGAGAATCAGATGGATTTGTTTGTGGCATTTATGTATCTGGAGAAAGAATATGATAGGTTTGATAGAGATGCCTTGAGGAAGGTTTTAAGAATATATGATATGGAGGAAAACTGCTAGAAGCACTGAGAAGTTTTTATCAAGGTTATAATGTGTGTATGCGAGTAGGAAAAGAGGAGAGCAAGTGGTTCCAGGTGAAGGTTGGTCTGAGGCGGAGACGTGTGATGACACCATGGTTATTTGATTTGTTTATGTGTGGGGTAGTGAGGGAAGTAAATGCAAGAGTCTTGGAGACAAGGGTGAATACGCAGTCTGCAGGGGACGAGGGCGCTTGGGAAGTGAGTCAGTTGTTGTTTGCAGACGACACAGCATTGGTGGCAGGTCTGAGTGAGAAACAGCAGTAACTGGTGACTGACTTCGGAAAGTGTGTGAAAGGAGGAAGTTGAAAGTAAATGTGAGTAAAATTAAGGTTATCAGGTTTAGCAGGGTAGAAGTACAAGATATTTGGGTTGTAATTTTGAAGGAAGCGAAGTGTTGCAGATATTTGTGAGTGGATATGGCAGCGAATGGGGCCATGGAAGTAGGGGTGAGGAGTCATAGAATGGGTGAGGGGGCGAAGGTTCAAGGAGCTTTGAAGAATGAGTGAAATGAGAAGTCAGTATTTGTGAAGGCGAAAACGGGTTTGTTTGAAGATATAGTAGTTGCAACAGTTATCAGGTCCGTAATATACAACCTTAGAGAAATCAATAGCCCAGACAAGATTTTAAATCATTAACGATACGTAACGTGGTTTTCGTACGATTTCGTTTCTGTCTGACAAATCAAGATTTCTTTGATATAATCAACACGTCTGATGAGAGTTATTAGTTAAGATATCCACTTTGTAATAAGTAAGGTCCTATTCAGATTAGAAACATAAATTCAGTCACATGGCATAAACGGTGATGTACTTCAGTGGTGAGTAAATTGGTTGATTGACTGTAAACAAAGAGTAGTGATTTATGATTAAGACCTAGAATGGTTAGGCGTAACAAGTGGTGTGCCGCAGGGATCAGTCTTAAGACCAATTCTCTTTCTGATAAGTATTAACGACATTGGTGGTGGGATGTTCTGTGAAATATCAAAATATGCATACGAATGGGAAAGTAAACTGCAATTTGGACCTGAGTACAGACAAATTGATTGCTTGAGCTTACGTATGGCGAATGATGTTTAATATTGATATATGCGGTTTTAGACATCGGCAGGAAAAAAGGGAAGACAAGCTACAAGATGAGTGTGTTGAGCTACAAAGAGTAAATGAAAGAAAAAGACTGAGATAATGTTCAGTGACCTGAAGCCAAGTAAACGGTGTCCAGAGGCATTATAAAAGGCGAAGCAGAATACGCTTTCGTGGCCAAGTCTAACAAACTAATCTCTGGTACATCCTCTCCTTGATTATTGTGTTGCTGTGGCCACTCTCCTAAAAACAGAGAGAGAGAGAGAGAGAGAGAGAGAGAGAGAGAGAGAGAGAGATCTAAATAACATAAACGTATTTAGTATAGAAAATATAGGTGAAAAAGTTATGTGATACGGTTTCATAAGAATTGCCAAAACACTTTAGAAGTCTTGGTGTGAGCAGCTATTTAAGGATTGATCAGTCTGATTTCATTGAGGAGATAGATACAAACTTGTGGGCAAATACTCTACTTCGAATGAGGCAAAGTACTTCTCCTTCAAAAGGGTTCTCAACAAATAGAATAAGTGATTCAAAGTGACACCATCGACTTAGACTTAACAAATGTATCTTCAGTTTCACGTGTGACATTAAATGCCTCTCCGTAGACACAGGGCATAGATTACAAATGTTTCTCTTTAAGCGCTTACATCTGTAATAACAATAATATTAATAATGATAATATTAATAATAATAATAATAATAATAATAATAATAATAATAATAATAATAATATTGATAATGATAATAATGATAATGATAATAATAATAATAATAATAATAATAATAATAAT
>JAYMFT010202207.1:0-11654 GCA_038088735.1 Panulirus argus | reverse complement strand
AGAGATAATATATATATATATATATATATATATATATATATATATATATATATATATAAACCCTTTACAGATTGACATTTTTTTATGTAGTTACCTCTTTATCTATCTTCGGGAACCTTGAGACTAAACATAGTAACATTGACATCATTGTTAAATCGCTAATCCTCCAGAGGAATAAGCAAAGATGCTTCTGTGATGTCTTGCTGGAGGCAGTGGCAGTGTTTAAAAGATAGTGGATTATAAGAAAGAATGGCTTATTGTAGATGTATTATCTTGACTAGGCATATTTCCTACACTATTAGCATTGGCACCATATGCACCCCTATTCAAGTACATGCCTCCACTACCCTTGCTCAAAGTCTACTTGCTCAGCAAGGAATCATATCAGTAAGTTTTAATTTGTTTATTTTGGAAAAAGAACTTTAGCATAGTATTTGCCCGGCAGACTTTTGATAATACTCGGCAGCCTTTTTCTTCTGGCAAACACACAGTGCTTACCAGAGAAGGGCAACAAAAGATTTTACTTGAAAGAACAGTGCTGAGTTACAAGGAGAGGTTAGAAGCTATAGATCTGCCTTCATGAAGAATAAAAGAGTAAGGGGAGATTGAATCTAGCACTCAGGTTTTTAAACCAGTTTGAGTGTTGACAGAGATAAGCTTTTTATGGAATAAAAAGATGGTGCAACCAGAGGCCAGAGAAATATTTGAGGAGTGGTTGCATGTAATAGTTGAATAATGAAATTGTAAATGCTGACTATATTAAAGTTTACAAAGCTTTATGATACTAGAAACAGTGCAGGGGGCAGGTCTTCATGAATATAGAACTTTCTTCTGGTATTGTACAAACAGAAAATTGTATTACTTAAAAAATCATGTTTTTTTACTGTTATTTTTACACAGTTACCATGCATGTTTTATTACCCTGTGGGAAAGCATGCTTAATGCACATATTACTTTGTATATAGCATATCTGATTCATTTGGATTTTTTTCACTAGTGATTAATAGATCAAGGACTGATTATACCAAAAGTTGATGTTATTGTATTTTTGTTTTAGCTCAAAAACAAAATTTGAGTCTGGTAGTGGATGGCCATCCTTTCACTCACCTGAGGGGAAGGGAGATGAAAAGGTAGAGACACACACAGATACTTCCCACATGATGGTTCGAACAGAAGTTTTATGTAAGGAGGTAAGATATTTATTTTCAGTATCTCATTTCATGTAGTTCATGATAGAGGTCTGTTGTGATTCATCAACATGATTATACAAGGAGATTACTGTACTTGGTACTGGGAAGTATTGGATGGAAATGATATGTATTGCACGCAAATGCACATGGTTGAATATCAGAGTACCAGTGCTGTTTTTCATTAAAATGGTCTTAGTGAGATTTGCCTTATCAATCTTTGGATACTCAAGCTGCTTTGAGAAGAGGAAATGCCCGTGATTAGTTTGTTAGTTACTGTGATTAGCTTATTGTTTGACTGTACTAACCAATGTTTCTATCTCGTAAACTATAATTTTTTACCTGAGCTACCCATCTCACACCTCGGGCATTTCATTTCAACATATCTGCCTTCTTCCATTCTTTTGTGAAGAAGTCCCTAGACTTGTATCTATTCAACACCATTAGAACTACATAACCTGCATACATACTCAACATTTCCCAAACAGAACTGACCTATCCTTTCACACATTCGTCAGTGCACCTAGGACCTTAGTCCCCTCTCCCACCGCATAACTCTTTGTAGTTCTTGTGATTCCACCTGCTGCCACATTCACTCCCAGGTACCTACCCCGCTTCTCCCACCCTGTAATTGACTTCAGTCCTTTGTGGTTACATCTGCTGCCACATTCACTCCCAGATACCTAAAGCACTTAACTTCCTCCAGGTCCTCCTCACTCAGACTTTTACAGTCAAACCATTTTGTCCCGTAATCCTGCTACATTACCTTACTTTTATCACTTTATTCTTAACATTTTCCTTCTTCACACTTTTGAGCTGATACCAGTCTTTGAATTTCTATCTGGAGTCTGCCACAATAGCTATGTTATCTGCAAATAGTAGCTGATTAACTCCCATGGCCTTCCACCCCAGCTCACAGTAGACCTGCCCTTTCTTTTAATACTCTTACCTTACTACCTCCATCATGAATTTAAACTGTTTTAAAAAGCAGTCTAAATCAACTGAATGTTTAAAAGATGAGCACATTAACTTACCCCATAAGTATATTTGTACTGTGACCTATCTCTACCATGTAAATATTTCTTTTATGAAGTACAGTATAAGTAACTTGAACACTTACTGCATATAGTTGTTAATCTTGCACATGGAAGTGGGTTGAGGTGGAAGGGTGAGTGGTTCAGTTAGGCAAACGAAGGGGCGTGATAGTCTGCCGATGACTCTGTAGATGAACTGTAAATGTCAACTGCTCATTCACCAGCATTCTGAATTATTCAGATCATTTAATTGTACCTTAATTGTTCTTCATTTTCTTGATTACTTACATGTGCAAAGCTCACTGCTGTTACTTGTTGGGCATTTTTGACTATGGGGGATTATAGTCATAGTTGACAGCCTAAATCTAGCTGAGGGCAGTGTGGCCCAAAGTGCAACCAGTGTTACATCTTATCTCTTAGAGCACAGCCTGATTCAAAATTAACATCACAGTTTCTTGACCTTAGTGACTTAGGATTTGATTTTTGCGACTAAAAGCAAATCTATGTCCCCTAATTGATAGGATGTTGAGGTAAAATGTCTTCAATTAGGACATTATATAGGACCTACATTGATCAAATATTTTTAAACAAATTTTCTCAGCCATATGTCAGTGGGAACAGCCTTATGAAAACTTGTGGTAATGAAAAGATTGACATATGTTATGATTTTTTCTACAAAGTTCTTTATTTTCATCAAATTTTCAGCCTGTTTATAGATTTAGTAACATATTGATTATCTTTTATCTTTCTTCCCTTAGTGCAAAGCACACTTGGGCCATTTGTTTAATGATGGACCAGAACCAAGTGGACTACGGTACTGTATCAACTCTCTTTCATTAAAATTCACTCCAAAAAAGATCACTTAAATATTTTGAATGTAAACTTACTAAAGTGCATGGTAAGTACTGTTAACTAGATTTTTATGTTAGAGATGTATTTTGAATTATGTGTTGGTTTCCCTGAGTTTTCATGATTATCCTAGAGAAATAATGATATGAAATGCTGATATCATTTTTATTATTATTAAAAGTTTTGCAACTATACTGGTTAACCATCACTCTCTCACTCTTTTCTTTATCTCTCTCTCTATCAATATTATTTTTATTATGAGGTAAACTTGGTACCTCTTTTATGGGGCTCTTGCAGTTTTAAGGCTTCACATGGGAGCAGAGTAAGGTAGGCTCCTCAAGAGCAAAAGAAGGTCCTTGATGATGATATTATTTTTTCCATATGCTGCCTACAATACAATCATGTCCAAGGTTACTTTTTGATTGCATTTTTACCACTTGTAGGCAAGAGTCCCTAACAGTTCCTTTTGTCTGTAGTCTTCCTGATATACACCTTTCTAAAAATTACACTCCCTAGGCATGTACAAACTTTTTTTTTTTTTTTTTTTTTTTTGACACTACCTATCTCTCAAACTTTACAAACACAAATTCAGGGTATTACAAAAGTTCTTATGCCCAAGATACACCTTCCAATTTTAAGCTGTTATAATGCTATTTACAAAGACATACATAAAATTTATCACACTTCTTGACCTGTGGTTCCACCCATTGGATGTGGCTGGCTTCCTTCAAGCTGCATTAGCCCATAGAAGGGGTTCCTTGTGTGTGCTTGTGTGTGTAAAATAATATTGAAAAGATTAATTAGGATGCAGGATAAATACTTTCAGCACTTCTCATATTAAATTTTTAGTAAGGAATCTAATTCAGTACATATCCCCTGGAAAAAGAACACCAAGAATTCTTTCCAGTGTTACTGATACCTTGACACAGTATGTGCCTTTTAATCCTGTATGAAATGGGATCATTCTTGAGATTTTATTTACCTATTCATGAATCACTGAATGATGGTGATTTCTCCTGTAATATGTGACAGGTAACACCCTCTTCATTTTGTTAAGCTTAACCTAAGGTCAATAATGTGTGAACAGTGCATTTATCAAAAGTTTATGGAATAAAATGTGTGTATGTATTTATGCTTATATATTTGTAGATATATTTAATTCAGGGAAGATTATATTGTTATGCTACCAACTTTAACATTTGGTTCTATTGTAATGCTACCCACTTTAACAATAGGTACCATTGCTGTTTGGGAAGGCTGCTAATATCTGTTATTAGTACCTTAATTGCGTGAATAAGACTGCCCCTTGTTAGTAATGATGTTATAAAAGTATGAATAAGCTTACTGGGTTTTACCTTTTGTATAAGACTGTGTAAGTGAGACTGCTAGTTTCCAATGCAGGCATGTACATTGTGGATATTTTACCCAGTTTTACCTCTCTGTTCATTTGGATGATCATGAGGAATATAGTGATGGCGTTGATCATCAATCTGTCTGTCCAAAAATCTTTCTGTATATATATGCTCATGTCTGCTTGAGATTTAGAATTCCAGAGTTCTGATGACCATATATAAAACAAATGTCACAAAAGCATTTTCCCTTGGGACAAAGAGAAGCCCCTCTGATTATTTCTTCAAAGGACAGAATATTTAAGATTGAGGTTACTGTGATGTAAACAAAGATAAAGGTTTTGTCTCGGTTCTTAATTTAAGTTCATAAAACTCTTCCCTAAGTAGAAGTCTCAGTTCTTATTTTAAGTTCACAAAACTCTTCCCTAATTAGAAGTAGAAAACCTGTTGAGACTAATAGGTTTGGGTCATTTTGAGTTCTAGTTCACCTATACAACCAAACTTTTCCCATGGTTTCCTTAAGAACATATGATACCAGGAAAAAAGGGTTGCAGGTGAAGGTCACTGTAACACAAACAACAGAAATTATGTCCATGTGTTAAAATGATATTCAAGGATAAGATAGAGAGCTAAACTTCATATATATCTTTTCCTCAGTACAAGGAAGAATGCTCTTAATTTTGAGATATAAGTTCAAATCTAAGGCTCACTTAAACCAGAAAGTGAACAAAAGTTTTTGTGTGGAAACTTGAATTCTTCATTTTATACCGAAACCAAATGTTATCAGTGATTTTTCCTTTTATTAAGAATTGTCATTTTATATTAAAAGGGACAGAAAGCTTCTGGTTAGAGCAGTTACAGACATTTATCCACTCCCTTGATGACTCTTTACTCTCTGGAAGAGAGAAATGTTTCAATATGAATATCCTAAGCCTGGTGTATGAAGAAAAATGTAACTGGAAAAGCCCTAGAAAGTAGCTAAATCTGTGCAGTTTGATATTGGGAGAACAGATGTCTTACTGGGACCAAAACAACATTATGAGTCATTAAATGGTTGCAAATTAGTTTTGCTCAGACATCTTACAATTATAAGTCTTTGTATCTGACAGTGTTGAATTGTATGGATTAAATGAAACTGTAGTTGGTAGATACAAAGCTAATACAGTTATTTTGTTACAAAACATAATTTGAAAATATGGAGGCTTCAGGTGACAAAAGAATTTTTGAAGTGTTGAAACCTGGTACAATTAGACAATAACTTACTTTTACCTGTGTCTGCATTGTATTGCAAACCAAACACAACTTCTTTTACTGTCTTGAGAGAGTTGGTAAGTGTGACTCTGACATCACTGCATTATGGCAAGTGACAGGAATAGTGTCAGTGCTGGGTCCACGTATTTCCATATAAGTAGAGCTACCAATGAAAAGCCAAATACAAGAACTTTGTTCAGAATTTTTTCCTTGTTTGTGATATTGTTCAACAACAAAGAGTTAAAAGTAATTTATGGTCTGACTGGACATGTGAAAGGTGAAGAAAGAACTACTTGTTTAGTATACCATAAAAGTAATGTATAAGACTGAGAATGTGTGAAAAATAGTCATGTTTGTGTTAGTTTTTAATGTTGAGGAGTTTTTCATAAAAACATTTGCACCTGTAATACCTTTAACATTTGCTTTTAAGAGTACCTTACATATATGTCTTGATTTAAGGTTTATGTTCCTAGTCAGAATTTGTGCTTTGTCCAAGATAACCATTCTTTCAGTATGATTGCATGATAGATTTAATTTTGAAATTATTCTCTTAAGATTGCATGTACACACAAGCACTAGTTGGAATATTCAGTTAATTGAGAATACATCTAGTCTGCACTGCACTGGAATATTATAATAAACTTGAATAGCTTGATCCCTCGTTACATTTTTCAAGCCTGTAATGATCTACTATGAAGAAAGATGTTATGTTATTTTTTTAGTCTTCGTGATTTTCTGAAATTAACTAAGTAAAACGAATATAAACTGGTGACACATTCATTAGATTCGTTATGACTAATTTGATTTCTTTTCATACATATTCGCCATTTCCTGCGTTGGCGAGGTAGCGTTAAGAACAGAGGGCTGAGTCGTAGAGGAAAAATTCTCATTTGGCCCCCTTCTTTGTTCCTTCTTTTAGAAAATTGAAAACAGGAGGGGAGGATTTCCAGCCCCCCCAATCCCTCCCCTTTTAGTCGCCTTTTACAACATGCAGGGAATATATGGGAAGGTTCTTCAGTAATGATTGTATAATGAAAACACAATAATGCATTTGTTGATGCTGAATGTTCCCCACCATATATGTAATTCTTTGTTCAGTAGGGGAGGATAGATCTACACTCATGGGGCCCCATCTATTGAATATTTCCTTTTATTCAACTTTTTATGTATTTGTATACTGTCAGCATTCACAATTTCATCTCTCAACCTTTTCCATTCACCCACTGCTCTGATACCATAAACTTACATCTTTTGTAATTTTTTATTGCTTAATTTCATATTGTGGCCTCTGGTTGTTCAATCTTTGCATCTTTCAAAGAATCAGTGACTGCTGTTAGAAACCTGAAGGTTGTGATGAATTCATTCTTACTCTTCTTTCTTTTGTGAAATTTAAACTTACGGCTTCTAACGTCTCACTTTAACTTACCTTTCTTAATTCAAGTATCTGGGTATGGGAGCTTGAACATTCAGGAGAGTGAAGGTTGAAGTTATCTGCGAACATCATCAGCAAGCAGGAAAAAAGAGTACAACACTGAGAAAGACCCCTTCACCAAAAGGAGCCCATTTGCTCTGCTTCTGTATGGAATGCAGCCTTAAAACTGCAAGAGCCCCTACAAGGTTTTTCAGGATCATATAGTATTATCAAGTTATATATTTATTTACTTGTTATATGTGTGTGTGTGTTACTGGGCTCCACCAGCAAGAGGTTACAGCTTGAGTGAAAAGTCCATCTATGGTGAGACTGTATCACTGGAAGTACAGTCTTGCCAAAGAACATGTTACTCCAAAGGAGTCAATATTTCCCTGCCTTTAGAAATAGGTCATTAGTAAAACCAGAAATCTTTCATAGAAATTGGTACATGAGTAATTATTTATATGTATTCATTATTATGCAACCCCAGGACCCAACCACTTTTCGAGGAAATGCTGGAAACCTCTAGAGGGAGAGGGTTTTTGACAAGACTGTGTTCCTTTCTGTCTACTGATGTTACAGCCTCACTGAAGGGATGTGGCCTCATGTTCATGGTTTAACCAATTGTGGGTGAGGTCTGGTAATACATTTTGACCCAGTGGTTCCCGCCTAACCCTGCTCCCACTTGGAGTACAGTCCTGGAACTGTTAAGAGTTCCGTAAAGGGGATGAAGGGGGTGTCACAGGGTTACGTGACAATAGGTGTGATATTGTCATAATACAGTGTATGAAAGAAGTATGACCATATCTTTATTTATCAACCTGTGCATGCCACTCATCTCATCAACATTATATAAACATCGATTTATCGTATCACAAGACCCCCCTATTCCCAAAATATATCGTCAGGTGGCCTGTGCTCACCCCTCTGATATACAGCCACAACATCGCCACACTTGAGGTCCCGTGAGAAAGATTGTGGCTGGGGGCCATAGCGCTTTGAAAGCCACAAGGAAAATGTGAGAAGGAGGGGGCCTCTTAGGATAGGGTATATATATATACATATATATATATATATATGTGTGTGTGTGTGTGTGTGTGTAATTACCCATATGGAGAGTAGTGGGAGCGAGTTCTACACTCGTCAGGCCACATCTCGTGTGTGTGCGTATTTATTTACCTATTCGTACAAGAAGCAGAGAGAATTCTACATCCATGGGGCCCTATATCTCGAATATTTTTTTTTTCCACATTTGACGGGAATTTGCCATTGGGCAGCGCTCACAAAATTTAGGTTTAGGGTTGAGCTTTTCAGGAGTCGCGTGAGGTACATTTCATTGAGTGTAAGCTGGACGGAATGTCTGTGGACTGAATGCAAGCAAACCACGTGTATGCGAGAGATTAAAGAAAAAAGTTTTGGGAATAAGGAGGGAAACGTGACAGCCACTGCAGTACTGGCTCACTGCGTAAATGTCACTAACCCTCCCGTTACTCAGGCGGGTAGTACCTCCCTGGTCAGTGGCTGCATACCACCCCACTGTGTGCGTGTGTGTGTGCTTGTACTGGGGAATCATAATTAGAATAATGTTTTTTTTTAATCGTTTCTATTTGCAAATGCAGAAGAGCAGAATAACAAAGAAGACTTTATCTCCGAGGAATCGTTATAAAAAGGATAGCCACGACGAAATGAAGACTTAAATTGTGGAGGGAGAGAATAAGCAACTGAATACAAGTAAATCTCAATTTGTAAGCTTCCGTCTCGTCTGTCTGAAATGGAAGCATCATTATAGAGATAAAAGAGACAGGAACGCACGATTGACGCACGCTTGTCTGAAAGGTTTTGGATAAATGGAGAATAATATTCAACATATATCCCATATCCCAGTAAACTCAGTCACTAAGTCTAACATCAAAGTTCAAAATATATCCTTTTTGGAAAGGAATTTAAAGTGAATCATGATATACATTAAAAGACTTGTTTCTATAAACTGATGGCAATCGTTCATCTGGGCTGTAAAATGTATGTTGTCTGAAGGGCTATCAATTATCTCAATTTATTATTAATTTCCTTTTTTCTATTACCTCTTTTGTTTAATTGTGTATTGGTGTCTCAGTGTTAATATTCACTTTACATCTTAAACATAGACTTAACAAATTAGAATATAAACGATGAGATGATAGACGGCACATAATCGTTACGACCCCGGGCGATAACCTCAGCGTCGAGTTGCCAGTTTCGTACGAAGCGCCATTTACCAAGAAATCAGTTACACTTCTAAAATAATACAAAACCGGAATGATTCTTAGTAAAGCCTTGGTTAGAAGGAAGATTAAATTCTACTTATAATGAATATATATAAGTATAAATTTCTTGTTTAATTTCTCTTTGCTAGAGTAATGTTTACAAAGAAGCTCATGTGACTGACCAGTAGTTGTGAGCCATCTTTGAGGGAGTGTTTACGTTGAGTGAGCTCTCGAGAGAAATTCAACCCCAGATCCCCCATAGTGAATACAATGTCTTGTGATTTTCTGAGATGATACATAAAGTGAATCAAAATGAATAACCGACATGTGCAACCGTATTTAAGCAGTTCCTTGGCAATACGCCAAGAGATCCAGAGATTTGAGTCTGTCCACCCTAGCATCTATGCTATTTACGACATAATAGAGTTGATTCCAGACCCGGTATTAGCTCAGCAGATCCGTGAACATGTCGTCTGTATTGAAGGTAAGACACAAAAGGCGTTATTTACCCCAGCAGGTGTAATGAACATGAACCCACTTGCTCTGAACACGGCCCATCATCAGTGAAACAAGTTCCAACTTCCTCCCGCCTCTTTTTCAAACGATACACTTTCATCTTCCTCCTACGGCTTCTGTTGCTTGATAACACGCTTATCCTTTACATTTACGTTAGTCTTCGTCGCATATTGCATCTGATTGGGAACAAGAATAGGTAGCCATCGCAAAAATACACGGTCTTAATTATGCAGTGAAGGTTCTCATCCTAGCGGGCCGGTATGTGAGGCAAACTCCGAGGGAGTACCAGAGTACCCAGAGGCCAAAGTGACCAGGGAAAGGTGTTCAGTGTGGGGGTGTATTGACCTCCACTCTCAGGAAGAGTCATTCTGACCATCCACGATCCCTCGTTCCTTTAAAGTGCTTGGATAACATGAAATCTTTGGTGACATCAAGATTTGTAAATCATTAGATAGACCTCTTTAAGGACAGTGGTCAAATACAGTTTATTTGTAAATAAATGTTAGAATTATGTATATAATATAATGATATTTATAGAATTATGTATATAATATAATGATATTTATATATATATATATATGAAAGGAATTAACAAGGCTTGGAAGAACATCTGTGGTTTTATTTAATACCTCTTCGTTAATTACTTATACCATTATCATAACCTTTAAAGGATAGCTTTAAAGGAAGGAAAATATGCATGTATAATCTACATTGTGAGTGTCTTTACAAAGTACAAAGTCTATTAAAGTCTAGAAATGTTACTTGAAAAATGTGTCATAAAAGCCAAACATGAAGTGAATAATAAAGAACAAAGTTTAGCAAAATTTAAATGACCAGCAATCCCACCTTTTAAATACATTAAAACGTGACGTACAAACGAAACAGATACAGTATTTCCTAGCTAAGATTGACATTCTACAATTCTCAGTTAAATATCTAAACATTAAGATATTTGAAATAACAAATTGGCTCTCCTCTAAATCTAATAAAACTTATCTAAAAACACAATAACAATGTCGATACCTTATCGTTACATGTAGGGAGTTCGTTCCATTAGGACACTTGGAATTCCAATGTTAACAGATTGGTGTTGGATGAGCTACTGGCCAGGACAGAGAAAATCGCTAGCCACATTGGGGGTTCATTTTCGTGAACGTGATTCCGCATTGCTGTGAAAAGGTGTTTGACGATTAGGCAGTTCGTTCGTACTGATCGCCCTTGGTGTTCATGAATGCTCGTCCTGAGTTGTCGTTTCGGATTGCCAATATTCAAAGCAGTACAGCTGTTGCACATGTATTGATAGACAGTTGAAGACTTAATGTCCTCAGGATTAACATCCTTGAACTTGAAAAAATATTGGATTGTATTTCCTGCTTAAAAAAAAAACTAATATTAACCTGTGTATAAAACTCGCTCAATAAACTAGTCTTTCTTCCAAATTGTATAACCACCCTTCCATACTGACGTTGTGAAGGAATTCCCACATTTACCCAAATATCAAGAAAGGAGAGGATGTTATTTTTTTCCACTTTGAGGCAAGTTCATTGGTGTTATGTTGGGAGTTCAGATAATCTGAAAGTAAAGGAATGTCGTCTGAAATGTGACATAAATGCTTTAGCTAATGTATAATCATTGGGAACCCATCGTTACACTATCCACATGCTTGACTGTAGAGCAATTGAACAAAAGTAAACAATCGCCAGATGACAAACAATAATTCCTTGAATTGAAATTCGTTTAACCCGTGAACTATGTATCGCTGAATAGGTTGTTAACGCAGATAACGATTGTTTCCTCGAGTGGAATGTTTGTAG
>JAYMFT010202196.1:0-11654 GCA_038088735.1 Panulirus argus | reverse complement strand
TATATATATATATATATATATATATATCTATATATACATATATATATATATATATGGTTCATGAACCTTCATGGCTCTGGCTTTCCCTATAACCTCCCTTTTTGCTAATAAGCACTAATCCTGCATGCTCTGCATTTTTCTGAAATTCTCATCCATCAGATCATAAATTTTGCTGATTGTTCTGTCACTAACAGCACATTTTATTCTACCTATAGCTTCACACAATGCCCTGGACATTTCAGTTTCAGTGTCTTCAGGTTCCTGTCCCAATGCATCAACCAAAATACTCTGTTGCCTATTCTCAAAAACTGCATCTCCTGCCCACTATTTTCAGTAATTTCTGTACTCTGTATTATTGGAATTTCCTCGTGCTTAAGTAACAGCCTCAAGGACATCTATAATAGCCCCTTCTGACTTTTCCTGCTCTTTAGTCATTCTATCTTCTTTCCACTGGTTACATGCTTTATCAAGATGCTCAACAGATGCTAAACTGAGCTAATGATCACTATCTTTCCACTGGTTACATGCTTTATCAAGATGCTCAACAGATGCTAAACTGAGCTAATGATCAATCATTTTATTTTTTAATTCCCTGAGTTCCTCTCCTACATCATTACACCTCTCATGATCTTTAAATTGATTTGCTAGTTTCTTTACTTCCATCTCTAATAGCATTAATTCCTGATCCTCTATTTCTTATCATCTTGACCAACATTTCCAAACTTATGTTTTCAGGTGATACATGTTATATTCCTTCCTTTTCCTTCCCTTTTGAGGATCTTATCAATATAGCCTGGTCTTGATAGCTTCCCTTATCTAAATCCATTTCTGGATAATATCAAAATGAAAAGAGGAGAAAAACTGAACAACTTTGTGTGTTACATGCAGGTTTAACATCACTGCCTTTGTGGTCTGCTGTCTAAATTTACTAAACTAGACCAATTACCCTCCTTCCTTTTACTATCCTTTTTAGTTTCTTGGTTCAGGCAGTCTAAAGGTCTTAAACTGCACCCAAATAATAGCAAGATTAATAGTGACATAGTTAGCTGGCAAACAAATAGTATTTATCCAGGGAATAATTTTGACTAAATAGTTGTCAGTGTTGCATTAAGGATGGAAATATTTTACCAACTAAATTCTTATTCACAGTGACACTTCTGTACATCAATTCTTAACAGCAGTTTTACTCCCCACACATCAGCAACTCACAACATTTGTTACTTGGATATCTGTAGCAACAATCTTGGCATCCAGTGAGCAAACTGATGTCTTCCCACTCCTACTGCTACTAAAAGCCTTCAGAATTGCAAAAATCAGGCTTAATATCCACTATCTGTATCATTCAGGGGTCCTTTCATCCTTTAACTCACCCCTTATTTGTACTTAATAGGTCTGTTGGAAGGATGACCAAAATACTGAGTAAAGCTTTACTCATACAGAGCACCTGTGTGTGTGTGTGTGTGTGTGTGTGTGTGTGTGTGTCTGTGTGTGTGTGTGTGTGTGTAATTACCTATTTGTATTATATGTACTAGGAGTTTTACACTCATGGGACCCCATCTCTTGAATATTCTCTACAACCATACAACTTCTTAAATTTATTAATGATGTCTACATTACCTATGTCCTCTGTCATTCTATTCCATTCATCCACCACACTTATACTATAAATGTATTTCTTTACAGCTTTACTAACAAGTTTCATGCTTAATTTCATGTTGTGTTCTCTGGTTGCTCTATCCCTATATCTTTCGAATAATTGTTCACAGTTAATATCATCAATGTTTTAAAAACTTAGTTGTGATAAAGTCATCCCTCTCTCTCTTCTGTTCCAAGGTGGACAAATTTAAAGCCTTTCTCTGTACCTTCCCTTAGTTCTGGTAAAATATTTATTACCCTACTCTGGAGCTTCCTACCAGTCTTTGTGCTTCTTTAGTTGAGGTGAACAAAAGTGAAAGGCATTTTCTAGTTTTAGACTTGTGTATAATTACCTACTTGTACTGTATGCGGAAGGACTTTCACACTTGTGGGGCCCATCTCTACAACATGCTTACTATCAAGCATCTCAAATTTATCTATGGTGTCTGCATTAGCCATATCCTTACATATTTTATTCTCTTCATCCACCACTCTTATAAAATAAAAGTAATTCTTCATATATTTGTTAAAAAATTTCTTAATTAATTTTAAGTTATGTTCTGTGGTTGCTCTACCTACCCCTACAAGTCTCGAGGAACTGTTAACTGTCCACATCATCAATCTCTTCTAAAAACTTAATAGCTGTGATCATATTAACCCTCACTCTTCTCTCTTCCAAAGAGAGCATATTCAAAGCCTTTAGTCTTTCCCTGTAACTTAGCTCTCTTAGTTCTGGTACCATCTTTGTTACCTTAGGCTTTCACTATTAGCTCTTTGTGCTTCTTTAGATGCGATGACTAAAGTATTTTCTAGTTTTGGCCTTCAGTAGGATATGAAGAACTTGCTAAATAATTTCTTATCCAAATACTTAAAAACTAATTTGATATTCACAAGCAGACAACAGTTTGTGTAATGAACTATTTGTACTGTAAGGGGAAAGAGTTTTACACTCATGGGGCCCCATCTCTACTATCATACATCTTACATTTATGTATGGTGTCTGCATTAACAATGTCCTTAGTCTTTCTGTTCTATTCGTCCATCACTCTTATACTATAAAAGCACCTCTTTACATCTTACTCATCATGTTCTTTGCTTAATGTCATGTTATGTCCTCTGGTTGCTCTACCCTTAATCTCTTGAAAAACTCTTCACCTTCCATGTCTTTGATCAGTTTTAAAAACTTCCAGGTTGTAATCGGGTAACCTTTAATGCTTCTCATTTCCAAAGTCATCAAATTTAAGCCTCTAGCCTTTCCTTGTAACTTAGCTCTCTTAATTCCGGTACCTACTTTGTTGCCTTACTCTGGACCTTCCATAATAGCTGCTTGTACCTCTTTAGGTGAGGTAACCAGACTCGAGAAGCATGTTCCAGTTTTTGCCTTATGTATGGTATGAACTGCTTGCTAAATATTTCCTTATCGATATACATGAAAGCTATTCTGATATTTGGCAAAAGATAGTCTGTCTCCTTTACTATCCTCCTAATGTAGGTCTCTTGTGATAGGTTATAGATGATGTTGACTCCCAAGTCCATCTCACACACAGAATCTTGAAGCATATTTCCTCCAATATAATAATTATACCAAAGCCTTCTTTCACCTTCTCCCATTCCCATTACTTTATAGTTGCTTGGGTTGAATTTCACCTGCCACATAATAGACCAACTCTGGAGTCTGTTCAGGTCCGCGTTGTATTACGATGTAATCCTCCTTTTTTTTCCTTGCCTTACAACTATTGAATCATACGCAAACAATTTCAGGTTAGAGTCTATACATTTAGGCAAGTCATTCACATAGATCACAAAGAGTAATAATCCAAAAACAGAACCCTGGGGCACTCGACTGGCCTCCACCCATTAGGAGGAAGCTCCTCTAACATGTATTCTTTGCTCCCTTTCACTAAGATAATCTATCTGATGGAAGAGTCTCCCTCTTATTCTAGCCTGATATTCTTGATTCTTTTCATTCTGCCAAGCAGTATTGTGTCATTGCTGTATGGTAGTCACAAGATAATCAATCTACCCAGCTTTTCTCTTTGTCTAAGAGATTTGTTACATATGACCTCCTTTCCCTCAAACCATGTTGCCTCTCAATTACATAATTTCTCCTTTATAGAAAGTTATCCCTTTGCTTCCTGACAAACTTTTCCAGTACCTTACAGACCACACCTGTCAAGGAAACTGGCTCATTCCCTCTTCTCAGTCTCCTTTCCTATATACGGGTATGACTTTGTCCTTTTCCACTCTCTTGACACTTTGCCTTTTTCAACATCTTGAAAAAATATTTCATGAGGTCTGTCTAACATACCTTCAAATATCTCTAATCACAAGGTGAAATTTCATCAGTACCATGAGCTTTGTAAAGGTCAAAATCATTTAGTATCTTGTAATGTCTTTTACTGATATCTCAACATCTTATAAAGCCTCTTCCCCAACCCATCTCACTAGTGACGGGGCTACTGTGTCTTCCAATATGAAAATTCCTGAAGTTGTGATTCACTTCCTCATCTATCTTTACATCCTCAAATTTTTTTCTTATCAAGGAGGTAAACTGCTGGAAGCAGTGAGAAGTTTTTATCATGGGTGTAAGGCATGTGTACGAGTAGGAAAAGAAGAGAGTGACTGTTTCCCAGTGAAGGTTGGTCTGAGTCAGGGGTGTGTGATGTCCCCATGGTTGTTTAATTTGACCTGATTAGCTGCTCTTTAAGTGACACTCAACTGATGAACTGATGGAAGTTTTGGATTTTCACCTGCCTTGTCCAACATATCATTTTCACAATTTCTCTTTTCCTATCCTTGCTCCCTTATACCAAGTATAAGATGGCTGGTTGGAGTGTTGCCTGTATCTCAGCAAGTGCACATCCTAAGCTCCCTTGCATTCTGACAACTTTCATTGAAACATTCTTCCCTCTGTATTTGAGGTTAGAAGTACACATGTTCTCACTTCATTGCAAAATTCACAGAAACTTTCATCAATACTCTGGTTCCTGGCTACTGATATTCATTCTATGTTACTATATAAAATGTTAAGTTTTGCATAATTTCCACAGTTATTCTCACACTTAAGTTCTGTTTCATCTCTGCTCTTTTAACTTCTTTGTTTACCACATAATCAATGATAACATATTCTAAATGGTGTATCATATATGATATTTTCAATATCCATGTTAATCTGTGTGAAGATAAGATCTAGTAATGAGAGTGAATCAGTCCCTTTCATCCTAGCATGTTCACTGATATGCTGGTATGGAAAATTTCCAGTACATCCTTCCTGAACTTGTCTCCGTAATGCCATTACCACAAGAATCCAAATCTCACCAGCCTATCTCCTTATGACTGAAATCCTCCACTATCAATTCCTTACATTATCTGAGAGGTGCATGATTTACCGCTCCATGTATCATCCTGATTGTTCCTTCCATATTGTCATTGTATGTATGTTCTGGATCATTAAAATTTCTTGGAGGGTTATACATTATCAACATAACTATGAACTTCTTTTGTACAGATATACATACTTTAGAGAGAATTCAGAAGCACTGCATGAGAAAAATCAAAGGGATGGAATACATGAACTACCATGAAAAGCCTAATAAACTTCAACTATACAGCCAGGAATAAAGAAGAGGAAAATTTATGATAATTTACACATGGCAACAAACTGAATATATAAAAGAAAATGTACTAAACCTGAAAGCCTCTCAATAAAGAAGATACAGAGTCATTAGGTTTTCAAGACCATATCTAAAATGATATGGATAACCTAACCTGGATGGTAGAAAGACAATTCAATATACAGCCACAACAAAAAAGAAACATGCATCAAACAACTAAAAAAACATTTTAAAAAATACTTAACATGTGGTTGATACTGATCCCAGATGAAATTAAAATTGATAATTAAGTAATGCATGTGGCAGCTGAGAAGAATAATCTTAATCATCGAGCAAGATGTGCTGTGAATGTTTCATGCTAGCCCTGCCATTATGGCTTAATCTCATTGTAGGTATGTAGGCAGGTAGGTATACTACTCCACTGATTTACCGCATCTGATAAATACCCAAATAAATTTCACAGTCTTGAATTTTCTTAGCTTTCCAAAGTACCTCATGGATAAATGGGTCAAATGTAACCATAACTGATTGTCCCCTTACATCTTGATTATAACAATCCAATCTTCTTTCATCATAAAAATGCATCTGGCAATTCTATAGCCTCCAGCTATCTTTTAATAAGCATTTCTTCTTTCTTCCCTCTGTCTTACTTATATTGGATATGATCATCTCTCAGGCCAAAAACAATAAGTGAATTAAATCTATGAACTACCTACTTTACTAATCTTTCTACATTTGGTGCCACCCATTTTTCAGTTTGATCCTTCAGTGCTGAACTAACAAGCTCTGTGTGTCTTTCTCTAAAATATCTCTTTTAGCTAATAAGCATTGGTTCAGTATGCTCTGTACTTTTCTAAACCTTCATTAACAAGATCAAAGATTTCTGTGACTGTCCAACTTGAACAGTGCATATCATTCTTTCTACAGCTTTACTTAATTTTGTATGTACCTCTGTTTTTGACCCCAGGTCTATGTTCCACAACTACAATCTTCATGCTCTGTGTTTCTTGATCAGCAGCCAAAATTGCTCCTTCTGTACCTTACTGCCCACAATTGTCAAATTATTCTGTATGTGTTATAGTCCTTTCCTCTAACTAAACAGGTGCCAAAATTGCTCCTTCTGCATCTCCTGGCCACTAAAGTCAATAAATTTTGTATTTGTATTAGTCCTTTCCTTGAACTGAAAAGCCTCTGGGCATCTACAAAAGACCTATCATAACTCATTTACCTTTTAATGAATTCATCCTATTTCCTCTGATTATGCACCTCCTGAATCCCATCCACTGAAATGAATCTTTGTTTATACCCAATGGATATACTTCTAAGATCTCTGGTTCCTATCTAATCTCATAACACTCATCATGATCCTTGAATTGATTATCTCTTTAACTCCTACAGTTATATTAACTCCTGGTCTCCCTTTCTAACACTTTCCCACAATATCTCCAAACTTTCATTCTCTTGTGGTTTCTCTTTCATTTCTAATTCAGGTCTCTTCTTTGTGAATCTTCTTAAGACTGACTGGTCTTGGTACATGCCCTTATTTGGGTCCATACTAAATAAAAATCCAATGTGACACTAAAACATCATTGGCTTTGTTAGTGCTTGATGACAAGCTTGTCCTAGCTTTCCAGTCTATTTTTTTCTGTGTGTGCATGTGCATGTGTGCATTTGCTTGTCAATTTGAGGGTATACACATTGATATCTGTGCATCTTTATGCATGCATATGACTATATGAATGTTTAAATGTGTTAAAAGCAATCTTATATTTTTGGTAAAACAACAAATTACATATCTAAATAAGCATAACTTAAGCAAACATTTACAATACACAAAATTTACTTAAAGGTAGCCCTAAGGAGACCTAAGAAAAGAACCAAAACTTACTATCACTGTCTCCTAAGTGTGGCACCAAAGAAAAACAGCTCTATTACAAGTAAATCAACAACAGAATACTAGCACAAAGCCCATTACAGAGGAGTCATTTATACACATGTTTACATTCCAGAGCCATTGATGATTTTCTTGTACACATGAATGTGAAATACATAAGCAAGTCTGCAATGTATCTAAATCCATGTTAGGAATCAACTGTATTAACTTACACTCTAATGTACCAAGTCCAGCATACAAACTTTGGCAATTCCCACACTCTGGCATTTGCAAGGATAATAGTGCTCAGTGAAATTGTGTTTATGTTTGTAGAATTCGCCATTCCTTTGACTGGACATTGCCCAGACATCTGTGCATCACCACAGTCCACTGTTTAATATATTTTGAACTGATAAGCATAAGGAAATGCATGACAACACTGGCTGATCTTGTTGAGTTTGTGTGCAAATGGTTTAAGCGTTTCAGCTTCCATGTAATCACCTCCCTTACAGTCTACCTTGCAGATTTTGGGAGTGGAAACAAGGAAGAATTTTTTGGTAAGTACAGATACATTGTATATAACTTACATAACTGATGTACTGAGACAGATAAATAAAACTCCACAAGTTATAAAAATATATTCAATGAGCTATCAAATCCTTGTTAATATCAAAACCCATGATCCAGCAAGATTCAGTTTGGCAACAGTTTGGCTTTCAGCTCACCATATTTGAGAGCATATTGGTTACTGATGAAATTACATAAAAAAACGAATGGTTTCATGAGAAGAGGAGAATCTAATGACAAATTTACAGGAAATAATTACCAAAGCTAAAACTAGATGATGTAAAATATCAATGAAAAACAAAATAAAATAAAATGTAAACACTTTTGCCCTGAGCATAATGTTTTGTAATCTTTTAACTCTCACTGCATCACTAATTTCCAGCTGCATTCCGAAGTAGTGTAAATTCTCATTTTCTAATACTTTTTCAACAGGGCAAAACCAAAAGGTTTCCTTACCTAATATCATATTTTTTCTTAAAAACCACATAAAAGCAGGGAAAAATAAATTAAGAAAATATAAAAAAAGAATTTAAGGTCTGATGCTTATAATGATGAACAATACTAAAGGGAAAGGAAGAAAATCAGAAGTGCCATTTATAAAGGGGTACAAAGTACTCAATGTCAGTATTTGCAACCCCTCCTGTCCTGGCAGGTGGCAAAAGAGTACAGTAGAATCCCCATTAGCCCGTACCCTCAAGACCCTTATGATGCCGGTTAAATGAATTTTCCATAAAAAAGGTAGAATACAAACTGACTACTGGAAAATTAAGAAAAATAATAAATGTGCTGCATAGGAACATCTCAATTTACGCAATAGTTACATTCTTGAAAATGGTTGCGTACATCAAAAAAACGTAAATCAATCAAATTAAAGGAGATCAAGGGGTTTCATTATTAGTAAGACAATATCAAACATTATACCAGTGAAAAAAAAAATACAAGTACCAAGAAATATAAAATACTGTAAAATACATACTTGCACAAAGTATTCTATTGATAAAAACAGAAAAGGACAAACTCTGAATCCTAGTACTGTCTCCTCATCATGGAAAATGCATGTTCACAAAGGCATTCTCTTCCAATATAATCTGGTTTCATCCATATTAAAATACTACTTAGGAAAATGATTGCCTTCCTTGATAATGGTCTTGAGGGTTCCAAGGAATTCTCTGGCAGCAACATCAGCAGAAGCAGCCTCACCAGTCATCTTGATGTGGTAATTGCAGCATTTCCAAAAATTCATGAACCATGCAGAACTTGCTTGAAATGTCTATATTGCTCCTTCTCCAACTGCCAAGTCATCATATATATACTCTAGGCCCTTGATTGTATCACAAGCATGCTGACTGGAATATTTTCATGAGTATGGCTTTCGATCCATGAGCTCAACATTTGTTCCTTTCTTTCCATTATCAAACTTCAGGAATATGAGGTCTTAGATGCACTGCTTAATGTTTCACTCTTGGTACTCTCCTTTATCTTCTCTGCACTATCACAAATAGTCCATAAAGTAGATTCAGTAAGTCAAAGGGCACACTTAATATCAGCTGTTCATTCAACTCTCTCATAACATTTGAGCACATCCATCTTAAGTAGTTATAGCTTTATGCTTCTTAGCACCACTGGTACCAGGAGAACTTAAAAGATGCTTTGGTAGTATGATGCAAGGGGTAAAACACGTGCAATATACAGTATACTGCTGCACAATACACAGGAGCACTCTGTGACTGTAAAATGTATCCATGCCATGCGTACGTGCACTTCTTGGATGCATAAATCAAAAGGTACCTTTATCTAACCTTAAGATTTCAAAGATATTCCAAAGAAAATAATATAAAAAATCAATTCAGATGTATACTTATTTCTGCTATTATCACTAAAAATAGGTAAAAGTTTTAAGTTTGTTTTCAGCACAACACATTACAAAGTTCCGGAGTAAGGCCTGTGTGTCAAGTGAGTTACCACTGTGTATGTTATTCATTTGCCTAAACAAAAAAAAAATTATAATTGATTCTTATTATGTTTTACCTTGTATAATACCTCTTTTCTTGTTCTAGTAAATGTGATTCATTGATATTTCTTCATAACAGCAAAATCATATAACTGTTAAATTACCAGCTGCAAGTCACATGCAGCATTGTTAATGTCAGGTAGGCACTGGCAACACTACCGCAACTTATGCTAGAAAAACTGTTTGTCTCATCTTGCTCAACTTTCAGTCCTGGATGAGTCAGTATCCATAAAATCACTCTACACATGATATGAGGTTGGATCATCATTGTCAAGTATTTCTATCTGCTCCTTTAAATCTAACTACAAGGCACTCTTGGAAAACTTATGAGAATGAGTTGTCTTTGGTATGGAATGAGGATGAATGACTGGGGGAAGGTATCATTATGCATAGCCAACTTGACAAACATGGCAGGATACTCAGGGCATGAATTCACATCTAGAGGAATTGCTTACCTCACATAAATTTATGTCTGGAAGAGATAATGGTTTGATTTCCTACCACAAGTTGAATCCAGTTTATATTACAAGATCTGCTAACTGGCCAAAGATGGCAGCCCAAACAGAGTCAGTAGAGCTACTCAGATAAGGCTCCAATAACCCACCAGTGACCACTGTGGGTTGTAATGTGCCTTCTCTAGGGACTCACTGCATCTGTGGCTCCTATCAATGCCTGTAGCACCTATGACATTCATACTTCTGATTAGGCAATCTCAAAGGTAATGTCTTTCCTTCACTAAAAATGCTTCAAATTTAATTCACATGAAAAAATAATAAACCTAATCTCAAAAAGAAAAGTTATGAAATACTTTTGCATACTTAGGAATATGTAAACTGGTAAATGAGGTGTTTTTCCTAACTTAGGAATCATGAAATCTTAAATCATAACATATGCTTTATTTTACACATTGGGGGAGGCCAAATTGTTAATTGTGCACAAAAAGTGCACAAGGACTATTTACCCGAGATAAATTTTTGAACTGCTTCTTGGATTTTTTTCTTGTCTTTTACACACACATTTTTTAATATTCTCTGCTACTCCTCCTTATCTTGTTATATCCAATCCTTGCTCTTTTGTACATTTAAAATTCAGGCCGATCACAGTGCCATCTATACATTATCATGTTAAATCATTACATCCTTTAACTTTTTGACATCTCTCTCCTTTCAAAACTTCTCTTGCTATTCACTGCCTATGGCACTCATGTATTAAACCTTCCAGAACTAGTTTCAAAAAACTATGATATCTATTCTGACTGTGTAATTCCAATGCCAAAGAAACTGTTTACCTCTGAATAGTCATACACAGTTGTATATCCTCCCTGAGCTTGGTCTTCTCTGATTTTTTTAAATCATCCTTTCAAATTCATGGACTACATGGGAACTTTTTCAAGTGGTGTCTTGTAAGAAATATTTTCATTTCCACATTATGTATGAATATCTGACAAAGTAGTGATGGAATGCTTGCCCCTCCAATTCTATAACGTGCTCAGTATCATGCTGATAAAGGTAAATTTCCCGTACACATTCTAAGAATTTGCATCTCCATGGCTCTATATTGCCATGTGAACCTAAATTCTGTATCCTCAATCTATTTCCTCAAACTTCAAAATTCCCATTATGGAAATTAACAATCGCTATTTAGCGCATGTTTTGCTTCCAACTGCATCATCCCGATTCTGTCTTCATTCTTTCTGCTAAATCACTATTGTGATTCATCAAAACTCTTAAGAAGAATGTAATTGATCAAGACTATTGTGTTTATTATTCCTGTTGTTACTGTTCACATTAAATACTGCTTTTTTTCTCTTTTTTTTGTTATCTGAGACGGATTGGGCAGCTGAGGCCTTAATCAGGGCCATCCCATTAACACTATATCAGGAGAGATTGAGTGTAGAATGGCAAAAGGTGAGATCAAGTGAAGTGAGGAAAGTGGGTGAGGAATGGGATGTATT
>JAYMFT010202185.1:0-10000 GCA_038088735.1 Panulirus argus | reverse complement strand
AGGCGCAGTTCCAGAGACTTTGGGAGGTGGGGGCG
Organism: Panulirus argus; assembly: GCA_038088735.1. Lineage (NCBI taxonomy): Eukaryota > Metazoa > Arthropoda > Malacostraca > Decapoda > Palinuridae > Panulirus > Panulirus argus. Next base: position 9,965 of record JAYMFT010202185.1, on the reverse strand, counting down.
GTTAGGTTAGGTTAGGTTAGGTTTATAATGAAGACAGGTGACTGGGCGAATTGCCCTGCACTGCAGGCCATTCTCCCTGACGAGTGAGGTCGGTAAAGCACCTGGAAAAGATAATCGGAAAGCAAACGGACGACGACGACTGCTTGCTTGCAGAGGAGGAACTATGTACGTAACTGGGAGGACAACACTGGTTAAGGGGAGGATGAGGTCATGCGTTTACGGATTCCTTAAGAGAGCTTTACGACCGGGTGCGCGTTTCATCATTTATCAAAAGAGGCGGATTGGTTGGACTCTGCTGTACTTACCGAAATGCCTGAATGAAGTCTTTTGAGTCTGCACCCAAGCCCCATCGGAGGTTGATGCAAGAGGCCAGGGCTATTAGACAGAAATAGAGGGTAGACTCTTGCTGTGGACAGAGGATTGGCGGAAGGGAAACAAGACAAACAGGATAGAGCAGCGTTCTCGTGGGGGTCAGTGGGTTGTAGGGGGGTTGTTGCCACTGACGTCCCGCAGGGCCTGCAGTCTTGGGCCCCGCTGGTGTTCCTTGCGTACGTGAACCTTCCTTCTTGATGGACTGGACTCGTTCCTTCCGCGTGTGTTTGTGGATGACGCCAAGATCATCCAGAGAAAAGAGAGAGAGAATGGCATTGATCGCATCGGCTCGCACGGAGACCCGTACGAATATCATAATTGGGCTGGTAAACGATTAACTGAATTCACTTCGGTTACGCGCAAGGTTATGAGGACGTGGTACACACGACAAGGGGAAGAGGCCTCGGTGCGGGGGTGATTATTATCGAGCGTGAAATTAGCTGCAGGAATCCGGGCTACAGAGACCTGTCGTCAGAACTGCATGTCTTGGGGCTTTATGGTAGAGACAGACCGTCTGCTGCCAAGTACTGGAATCGCGTATTTAGGTATATAGATGTGGCTCGTAAGCTTCCCACAGTATGTGTTGAAATCTCCAGTCTGCTCACCGCATTTAAGAGCACAGATACGTAACGAAGACAGTGCTACACGAGTATAAAACTCTATCTATCTCCGTAACACGCAGATTGTAGTAACACACACTCATATTCATACGGAGGTTCAGTTAAGCCTTCCGTTTTACCTCCATCTGTTAAACTGCGTTAATCATTTTGTTATTGCGTTCTTTAGAATATTGTTAGACAGAAGCTTCTTCCATGAACCTTTTTTTCCCCTGCCTTTGTTTGGCTAACTAAAGTACCCATTTTTCCGCTCATGATTTCCGACTGCAGTAAACCGGTGGTTCTGATAATCTTCTAAGTGCGTTTGGACGTAACCCCGAGGGGGTGGTGGGGTCGGTCGGAGAGTCCTGAAAACACCCTTAACGTATATCTCGTAAGTTAGATACCGTGTTTAGACCTTTTATTTATTCCTTTATTGGATCTTTACTTCTGTTTGCCCCTCCCCCCCATGAACCACCGACCCCGTCTGTCGTGTTTCATTTACAGTTGTAATTTTCGGTCTCTCTCTCTCTCTCTCTCTCTCTCTCTCTCTCTCTCTCTCTCTCTCTCTCTCTCTCTCTCTCTCCTCCCGGAGTTTTAGAACACACACACAATGGGTGTGTGTACTGGGGGGGAGACAGTTATCCCTCCAAAACCAGATGAGGAATACACCACTACCTTGAAGCAAGGCCGGGAGGGAGACGAGTCTCCCCGATTTTTGCAAACGTTACGGACGGGGCCTTTATAAAGGGTTGGGATCGGGGGGTGGGGGGAGGAACACCGCCACCACCTCTTCCTCCTCCTCCTCTGTGTGATGAAAAGCCATGAAAAGTATCTCAGACAAGAGACACCACCCCTCCCCCCTTCCCGATGCCCCCGGGTAATTCGCTAGGGCTGATGAACCGTTTGTGCCCTGGGGTCGAGCATGACTTAGAAAGGAATTGAAATGCTTTTTTTTTTTTTCTTTGGGGATTCTTAGAGAGAGAGAGAGAGAGAGAGAGAGAGAGAGAGAGAGAGAGAGAGAGAGAGAGAGAGAGACCCCTTCGTGAGCCTTGTGTGTGTATGTGTGTGTGTGTGTGTGTGTGTGTGTGTGTGTGTGTGTGTGTGTGTGTGTAGCTTATCAGGGGTTGTTTGTGTCGGTTGTGGAGCACCGAGACTTCGACGACCGACCGTCTTAAACGAAGGAATTACTTCTGGACGTACTTTGGAGTCAGGTGAAACCGAGCGACACTCTCTCTCTCTCTCTCTCTCTCTCTCTCTCTCTCCCTCACCCGGAAAGAGCGCGTGTAAGAAACTTGGATTGATTAATGAAACTGCTCCTGTAGGAGGTGCGCGAAACTCGAAGAAACTCCTCCCGAAGGGCTTCGGTCCCCGTCGGGAGGCGAGGCGCTTTTAAAAATGCAAATTTCCCCGTGAATACGTCATGGGTTTTGCCCGCATAAATTTTCTCATTAAGTTCCTTGTGGACATTGTCTTTTGGAAACACTGTGAGAGACGGCTGGTAAGAAAATGAACGGAGAAGGAAAAAAATATATATATAGAATCCACACAAAATTCTATATTTTTTTTTTTTCGTGTGTTTGCACAGTCGTTTCCCGAACCCAGAGGAGGGCTGGTGCAAGCAAGATTTTCTCCAAACACTTACCGTCGCTTCATCTACATATTCAAGTGTCGGGTATCAAATAGAAACAGGATTTGCCTAACGCAGTCGTCTGATGGAAAGATTTAGTCCCGCAAGACTTGGGTAGGTGATGATGAACTGCAGTGCTCGAGACCGTCTGGGATCCCACAGAGGGGTGGAGGGATTGCTTCCAGGAAGGAAAATGGGTGCGGGCTGCATGCAGACATTCGTTTCCTTCGTGTAAGACGTGCGTAAAAGCGTCACATCTTTCTGCAAGTGTGGTAGTGGGTCGAGGGGGGTGTCGAGTTTGTGAAGACGCTTACGGCACTGTCTTTCTCCCCCGGGCAGTATCGTCCAGTACACGGAAACCTGTGTTTTCATGATCTTTCCATTTTTCCCCTCTGCGGAATGGCTTGGGGTCATACGAGGACTATTTTAGGCTGGGGGAATCGAGTAGGCAACGAGGAAAAAGTTAACTGGATGGACCAGCCTTTGGATGTGGTAAGAAGGTTATTTGGATAAGCTGCCCTGTGTGTGTTTTACTCTGACCGGAGGAGATGAAGACGAAGATTGGTTGCGTTTGTCCTGCGGGCTGTGTCTACCCCCAGGCTTGGTGTGCTGGCGGGTGGCGAGGCACCGTCGTGTCCCAGACCGAGATGTCCAGCGAAGACACTCCGGTCTCTGGACCGAGACAAGACGAGCCCTCAAGACCAAATGTAAGGTGAATGTTAGGGTAGAACTCGTAGGGAAGGCGTATGTGATTAGCTGGAAAAAAAAGATGCAGGAGAATCTGGAAGAAGGTTGTGTGTGTGTGTGTGTGTGTCTTATTGCTTTGGATCAGCGTGCCGGCATATAATACTCCCGGCCCGGTGGGAGATAGAAGGTGGGATGGTGGGAGGGAGGGAGGGAGGAAGGAGACTCGAGGAGAGAGGGAGGGAGGGAGGGAGGGAAACCAGGAGGGGTTGGAGAGAGAGAGAGAGCAGGGAGGACCTCTTGACTGGCGGGAGGGCATTCCTCGAGAGGGAGGTCTGGGATGAGGGCGCGTGCGGGCGGGGTGGGGGGGGGGGGGGGGGAGCCTCCTGCCGGAGGGGGGGGGATTTTCTCTTGAGCACAACCCTTAACGTGTGAGCCTTTGGGCATGGCGATGTACCCTTTAGTTGTGATGGTCCGGCGCTTTTCTTTTGACCCTTTTAGAATCGGGTCAGAGGCCAAGGGATCCTACCGAAGAGTCGTGCGAAGCTCCTTGGTCGAGGGTCGGATCGTTAAGGGATCGGATGGTGGTAGGAGAGAGAGAGAGAGAGAGAGGAGGTGACGCCTGTGTCGGGGAACGTAAGATAGCGAGTCACAACGCGCGGAAGTCAAGACTCTGGCCCCTACCTTTACGAGGGTACTCCCGAGCATTGGTGATTGATTTTACGGGGGTACTCCCGAGCGCTGGAGTTGCTGAAATCGGTGAATTAAAAGCATTGGTGATAGACGTGGAAATGACGAAGACAGTAATTAAAACAATACCTGCCGATTACACTTGAGAAAACTCACTTAAGACGGTTCTGAAAAAAAATAATATGCTCACGGATTCGAGTGTAATTATATTTGCCTTGAAACGAATAAATCTTCTGTAGTAATTAAGATAATCCTGTAATTCCCTTCCCCTTTCGGATTAAAAACCCTGGATCCGCCCTCGAGACAGCTTTTGGGGTGAATCTACCCATTAGGACGGTGTAATCGAGTTTGATTGCATCCAGGAGTAGGGTAGAATGTATTCTTGGTGTAGAAACAAAAATGCCCTTTAAGACTTTTGTCGCATGTATGATGAGTGAAGCAGGATGAGCTGACAGGGAATAGAGTTCTCAGGGATAACCAGGCAGCATTTCCAGGAACGAGTGAGAGGTATCGTGTAGGGGAGCAGCGAGCGAGACGTTCCAGAATAAGGAAGATCTTCGGACGCCGAAGTCTTCCTGGAGGTGGTGGATGAGTTCGAGGCATCGTTTGATTAATGGGACTCTGGGATAAAGGGGGACAAGCCAGGTGGCCCCTTTATGCTGATGAGTATGTATGGGAGGGGCACACAACAGGAGACGTTATGGTATATGACGAGGTTATCTGCCGGAGGACAGCATTGGTATCCTACGCTCCTTATAGATGGAGTCCCACCACTGTAGACGGAGAGGATAGTGAAGCAGATGCTTCCCCACCCCACCCACCACACTCTGTGGCATACCAACAGACTCTAGAATACTTGTGAAGGAACACCATGAAGTATAAACAGAACATACTGCGATGGAAATCTTGTAGGGAAGGATGGATAGAAAACGCGGAGTGATCTGATTACACTCGTAGCCGCCGGACGCCGTAGGGGAAGAGAGGGACTTAAGCTGCCGCTCCAAAGGAGACGGGGGCACTGTGTAAGGTATCCTAGTTAAGGAAGGCCTATGAGACTCGCACTAGGGTAAGGAGGGTGTGTGCGCAGGAGACTTATGCATCATAGGAGGCAGTTTATATCTCAGAGTAAGAGAGAGATGCGTAGGAGGTAATCCTGGGAAGAGAACCACCACAAGAAGTATTTTCAAAGATACCCAAGGAGGTCCCGCCGGGATTAGGATGATTAATAGCTTATATATCCCGGGATGAGGAGGCGTGGGAGATGATGGTTCGAGGATGAAGGATCCTGGGCGGCTAAGACATCCTTAGGAGGGAGGCGTAGGAGAGGGCATGGTGTGGTGCTGGGCTGCCGAGCTTAATGGACAATACTTGCTTTAAGCGTGAGTAACTACCCCGACCCTTGGGCTCCCTCCGCACTGCAGACCCTCCCTATAAACCTCGAGAATTAAGGGATATGCGCTAATAATTTTGCTCGGCCGCTACACTACACGCCGGATTCGTCCATTGCTTCGGGGAGCCTTAAAATATCCCCCCGCGTTTGGTGAATAATGCTGGGAGGAACTGTGCATAAAGAGCCCACTGTGTTGCCCCTGTCAAGGTTTTTTACCGCTGAAGGTGTGATGCCGTTACCAGGACTTGAGGATGGGAGTGTAGGATGGCACAGAGGGAGTGTTGTGAAGGTCTGGTTGAAGGACATCAGGGAATACCCTCAACTGGCGGGAATGAATTCTGTGATATCCACGTTATAAAGGCGCGTTTACGCGTTGTAAGCGTCTCTCGCACAAGAAAAAGACAGGAAGGGGATCTTTTACAAGGTTTGCGTAAATCTGTAAAAGAGAAATGCGATTCGCACTGGCTGTAGGTAGCGTTCGCCTCTGTTGATGCAGGTGGGTGTACATAGGGAGACTCTTCTTGTGCTATGTAAATAGCAAGATGGGGCGCCCCGGAGATGTATTTACATCGTCTCTCCGCCTTTTTTGCATATTTCATATGTTTATATTGGTTGGTTAGAGGGAGAATAAAGAAGTAGTTGGACACAGGAAGGTGTAGTTTTAGAATGAAAGATACTGAGTGAGAGTACAGGTGTATGTATGGTGTAGGCTTTCTGACGTGTGGGAGGTAGGCTGGATACGTATTTTGGAAGCCATCTCCATATACCCCAGGCAGACTGGGGATGCGTATGTAGTGACGTTGTTGCTCGTTGGTTTTTGAAGGGGGAAATTAGTTCAACCGAACTGAGCATTGTTCATTGTATAGCTCGACGGATGGGCGGAGCCTCATTTAATGTTTTGAGGTTCCGTGGGAGCCAAGGGTGTTCCTCGTTCGTAATGCCGTCGGGGTCTCGTACACGTACGTGGTTTGTGTCCTCGTTGTCTCGTACTACGTGCCGGACTATCGCCGCCGCTTCCCCTTAAAGGGGACGCCAGTCGGTTCAATCGTCAGTCGTTCATAGTCGTGGATGTCTTCTCTGTAGGGTTACCTCCCGTCTGGGACGGATAGTGACGCCCCCCTATTTGGTACCACCTGTAGCATGAGCCCGCGTGATTTAGATGCGAGGTGTGTGGCTACAGGCGAATGGGAGAGAGTGGATCATGACTATAAAGCCACCTCTCTGGAAGACGCCGGAACTTGGACTCGCTGATCAGAGCCGCTCATCCATGCTCGGTCCTTCAGGTGATATGATCTTTTATCGAGACCTCGTGATGGTAGTGCGTGACCCCCAGGCGATTCTGCTGCGCCTCGGGTGAAAGGGGAAAGGTCATCATCCCTCCCCGCGCCCTTACGGGGTGGAAGAGGGAGTCAAGCGTTCCCTCCGGAGGGTAGTCGGTCATGCCCCGTCTGAACTGGTAGTCTCCTAACCCCTCTCGTTTTGTGTGGCGTCCCAGGGAAAGCGTCGCTGCCCGCCTCTTGCGTACGCCTTACTCTCTCAACGCGATGCGTAAGCGTACGGCAAAACAGTTGGGATAATTTCATTGCTCGGAAAGTGAGTTAATGCTGCACCCCCCCTTTTTTTTTTTCTTTTTGGTAGACTCAAAGCCATTTCCAGAGATTTTGTTTCTTCTGCTTAAAGACAAAGCTCCCGGCGAGGTCTTTTCTTCTTCTACTTAACTGGTGTTGTAAGGAAAGGCTTTTTTTAAGAATGAGATGAATAATATGGTTTTTCCTTTTTTTTTTTTTTTTTTTTTTTGGGGGGAAGCCCCCTTAACGCCCGGCCCAAGGTTCTAAAAATCTTTTTATGTTAATTAGAGAACTTGGAAATTTACGGTCTCCTGGGTGTAGGGCTGAGAGGTGTTGCGTGCGTGGTGCTGGGTGGCGTGGGTGTAGGGCCGGGGTAAGGCGTTGGGTGGCGTGGGCACAGGGTCGGCGTAGACGGTGGAAGGCGTGGGAGGGGCTGTGGTTGGCGTGAGAGAGAGAGAGGGGGGGGGGATGCTGCGATAGCATGGGTCTGGAGAGGTGGGTGTCGTGAGTAGTAGGTGCGTGGGTCTGGGGCGGTGGGTAGGTGGGTGGGTCTGGGGCGGTGGGTGGGTGGGTTGGGTCTGGGGGTTGTCTCTGTCTGGCCGGGCCGGCTAAACCAAGGTCACCCGGGAACAGGTGTCTTAACGCCGGCCACCCCTCCCCCTCCCCCCTCCCTTTTTTTTTTATTTGTTTACGTGGCGTTGGTCTCGCCCTCGAGTCCCACATCAGCGGGTATTTTTAGAAGCTGACCAGCCCCATTGTAGGGGAAGGGACCGGGTGATCCCGCCCGGTTAGCGGCGAGGTAAGGCGGCAGGCGTAGGGCTAGGGAAGGGCCGGGTAACCGGGCCTGTTCGTGTCCATCAGGTCTCAAATGCGCGAGTGGAAGAGAGAGAGAGAGAGATAGAGAGAGAGAGAGAGAGAGAGAGAGAGGGGGGGACGTGGTACAGGCAGCGTCGTCGTCGTAATGCCTTGTGGGGGCATCTGATAAAGTCGCTTGTATTTCGAAAGAGCTTCGCTCTAAGTTACGGCGCGCCGAATCCTGCCGTGTCAGTTGGGAGTTGGCATCAGCGACATAAACTACCACGTCTGTTCTTACTCCTTCCCTAGTCTCGTACTGTCGAACGCCTACATATACATATGGTGATGACGCCAAGTGGTTGTCTTTTCGAGGGGAAAGACGCAGCAGACGACGGTTTGTCGTAAGGCCAGGCGGCCAGGCCAGGCCGTCTGCAGCTAAAGTTTGAACGCTGTTTCAGGTCTTTACTCTGTGCCCGGTGAAGGAGGCGCTGAGACGGAGGACGCGCGCGCTAGGTGCCGTTGTCGCATCTCATTTGTCCTCAGAGCTGTCACTGCAGCGTCCCCTTTGTCCGTCCGCGTGCCCGTCCATGGGCGTCCGAACGCTGTCTGTCTGTCCGAGGCGTCCACGCCATTCCCCCCTTTGGTTGCGGGCGGGCTTGACATACCGGATGCAGCCAGATTTTTATAATCAAAGGGGAGTTTTGAGAGGCATGACCAGAATGCGGTGGAATGCCGTGCCGTTGCGCCGTTAAGGTGTTCTTGCAGGAAACGCCGACGTTCCCGCCTCACCCCATGGGATATTTATATAAGACACAGTGACTTCAGGTGCACTTAAGGGGTACGGAGATCATTTTAAGGTGGACGTAGGTGTACGGAGATAATTCCCATCTAGAGTGATGGAGAAACTGGCTAACTAGATGTAGTTAGATTTGGTAATCTTCCAGTACTGTGGGGCCACTACGACCATCGCAATCGGATCATAGTAATATTCGGTTTAGAAACGCTTCACAACCGCTTATTATAGTGAGGTCTAGACTAGAAACACTTCTCAACCTACGGTTACAGTTAGAGCTGCACTAGAAACACTGTAACGTGCGATTGGAATAGGACCTCCCCTAGAAACGCCCCACGATCTCGAATTACTACAGTGAAACTGTTAGCGTTGTGCAAAAGGAAAAAAAAAAGAAGTGAAACGCTTTGAATTCATTTACGCAAAGCGTTTAAATATTCCCCAACCTCCTCTTCCTCCTCCTCCTCCTCCTCCATTGAGGCGGAGGCGCTACCTTATCTCTGAGGCTGGGAAGAAATATGAAGAAGAAAAAAAAAGATTAAAACACTAGAGTACATGAAAGCGTCCGGTTGCCCCGAGAGGAAGAAAGCTGATGAATGACAATTGCCTCGTAAACGAGGCACGGTCGGGACCGCCGAAGACCGTTCTCCCAGCCTTTAAGGCCCTGGCCCGGGCGAGCCTCTCGTCGCGCCGTGAAAGAGAAATTCAACACTTGAAGCTAATTATTCAAAGCGCATCCCTTCCGTCGTATCTTCCCCCCCCCTCTCTCTCTCTCTCTCTCTCTCTCTCTCTCTCTCTCTCTCTCTCTCTCTCTCTCTCTCTGTACATCTGGCGAGAGTGGAGAGGCCGGGGCCAGAGAGAGAGAGAGAGAGGAGAGAATATTTCGACGATTAGTAACCAAAGCGCGCGCTCCGTCTCTCGGCGTATGCATATATATCTATATATGTATTCATACCGAGTCCGCTTAGGAGGGAGCGAGTGAGGTTCGCTGATGCACGCCGGAGAGGCAACGCCAGACGCCCGTGTCGAATTGTTAGTGTGGAGGCGATGATATAACAATCGCCTCGTCCACGCACGTCACCGGTGGTGGTCCTTTGGCAGTTTCGCTCGTGTTGAAGTCTGCCGTTTTGGCTCGCCGATTTGACGCTACAGTCGTATGGCTTGTTGTGCTCTGTGCTCTGCCGTGTCGTAAGGTCACACGACTGGAGAGAGAGAGAGAGAGAGAGAGAGAGATGAGAACCAGGCAGGAGTGAGGGAGTGAGTGAGGGTAGTGATACCCGATACCGGAATGAATATTCAGGGGAGATGCACCTGTGCGCAGGTGCTTGAGTGTGGGGTGAGGAAGGTCACTGGGAGACGTCTCGGGATGGGGAGGGGAGAGAGAGAGAGAGAGAGAGAGAGAGAGAGAGAGAGAGAGAGAGAGAGAGAGAGAGGGAGGGAGAGCGAGCGA
>JAYMFT010202174.1:0-11655 GCA_038088735.1 Panulirus argus | reverse complement strand
TATATCAGACTTTCACAAACTGTTAAGTAAACCTTTACTGAAGGATTACGCACGACTATAAACATTAAAGGATACGATTTTAAATACTGTGATTTTTTTTTATATAATTCCAATGATGGCGGTCAAATAAAAAATTATATATGTATATAGTTTTTTTTAATATCACTGAGGTCAAACGGCACCATGACGCTCGCTGCTTCTGCGGTCAAAGACGACCCCATGCGTGAACTTGCTCCTCCTATGGAAGGTCACAGACGACCCCATGACCATGCTACTACTACGGACGGTCAAGGACGACCCTATGACCATGGTCATGCTACGGAGGGTCACAAACGACCCCCACAACTATGACACTACCACCATAGGTCACACCCTTTAAGGGGACACAACTACACCTCGATCCTGCCCTCCCTAACCCCCGAGCACGACGGGTCCTCTTCTCGCACCGTCACAAAACCGGGGGAGGTGGAAGCGGGGGTGATTTCAACGCTGAATACTGCTGTAATCTACCGTCCAGCCAGCCAGCCACCCATTCAAATGCTTACAAACTTAGGGTTTGAGGCGTCAGAATTGACAAGTGACGTTCCTGGACGCACCTGGCCGCTCAACCACACACCTCCATCCACTTCCAGCGACTCCTTCTCCTCCTCCTCCTCCTCCTCCTCCACTTCTACAACTCCTCCTCCACTTCCGATTGACCCCAGTCTGTAGTAGATCGCACACAACGGGGAGCTTCTAAGTCCAAGAGGCGCCTTACTTCTGTACCACTCCCCTACCATGAACTTCGGAGCCATGAAGGTGAAACTGGAGGTCTTGGTGCTTATTTAAGTACCATTTCTTGAACACATGAGACGAAATCCCTCAAGATCTCGAGGGGAGGCACGATTATATGTAGGGTACGTTCAGCTGTAGACTACAGGTGTTTTGACACAGCAAATGCCGTGTTGATAGAGGATGCTACAGTCCAGACTAGCTATCTTGGTCGAAACATCGAAAACCACGAGGAAGGAAGACACTGTAGAGAACCGAGTGAGAGTAGGTAGGTATGTGTGTGTGTGTGTGTATTAAGGTTGATGAGAAGTGAGGGATAACGAGGAGCCAGCTGCTGGGGGAACCGTGGTGGGCTTGGGGGCCTCGGGCCACCACCGCTCGAGGGAACCAACGCAGACACCTGGGAGATGATGACGGTGATGGAGGGGGTGGGGGAAGGCTGGGGCTGTGGCCAGATGATTAGGTTGATTGCTGGCGTCAAGAGCCACAATCAAGTCACAAGGGCCGGTCGACCCACTGTGGGAGTTCCATCCTCCACACACACACACACGCACACACAGTATACATAAATTGTTGTCGTGTGACGGCAGAGATGTTCAAGCGATGGGAGCCGCACGAGTACAAAACTCCCTCGCCCTACACCAAAGAACAGGTAACCACAAATAGGTAATAATCACACACACACACACACAAACAAACACACACACAGATTAAGAGACGTGGGCATCAAGTGTGAAATTATCTCCCCGTAATTCATAATTCCACACTGGGCCATTGCCCTCCCTAAAGGAGACTACGATATATTAGCTCAGCCTCCGAGGCAACCTTCTTCGCCACTAACAATCGCGCCCCTGACCATCTCTTTCCAAAAAAAAAAAAACCGCATCGTTCCCGTTCCTTACCGTACACACAACACCAGTCGTTTCCGACGACGCTCGGGTCCAATATTGTTTTTCTCACATGGCCTATGATGACGCACAACAAGTATATATTCCTCCATAGGCCTATCGTCTTCCCACTGTTACGACATCCCCCCCCTACCCCATTCCCCCCACCCACCCACCCACCTCCTCTTCACGGTGTAAGTAAGCCATCGTCATTGTCCAAAGGCCTCCAACCGCCCCACAGCAAATAGCGGAGCAGTCTCCCTCCCTCTCTCTCCCTACACACACAAGGTCTACAGCATAATCACGCCCACATGCCCCTTACAAAAGCATTTTTCAGAATCCTTCCCCATCATGATGGCTATCAAGGGATGGGTGGGTGGGTGGGTGGGGGCTTCAAGCCCAAGCCACCCCCTCCTCTTCCTCCCCCTCCCCGACCACCGCCCTCACCACCACCACCCCAGCTGCGTCACCGTCAGGTCATTATATACGAGTGGTCGTCGTCATCGTCACCACCACCATCATCATCATCATCAAGCCATCACCTCCAGTGAAGAACTAATATGAAAATTTGTTAACCTTCCCCCACGCCACTTGGAGGAGAGGAGGAGGAGGAGGAGGAGGAGGTCAGAAGAGGTAAGGTGGAGTGAGGGGTGAGAGAGAGAGAGAAAGAGTAAGGGATACACACACCTGTACTCTGAAAAAAAATGCCATGAAAAGACGGAATATCCCCTATGACAATCATGTACACTGCGCCAAAGACGCCAACAGGCAAGAAGAGTTAACCCCAATGCACACTATTTCACCTTGCAGTGGAGGAGGCCACACGCCCAACCAGCAGGTGTAGACGACAGTATACCTGGAAGATCTGGTTGAAGTCTTCCTCACAAAACCGGTTTTAAAGAGCCACTCAAGTAGTGCATTAGCACTGTGTTCTCCAGGCCGGGCCGGGGCCGGGTCCAGACGACTCTTATTCATCAGACGACGAGGCAGGCACAGAGAGGCCCTGACTGCCTGCTGCCTGGTTTTTTCTTACGAGTTTATTTTTGAATCAGACACTTTTCTTTTTTCTTTTTTAAGTACGTGCTTACCCCCAAACCTTTCAAAGAGGTACCTGAGGGTGCTCTAGCAGATAGGAGAAGGGCATATTAAACGTGCAGCGAAACACGAGATGGACAGACAAGCAGAGAAGGCGAGAGCTATTTAGGGCAAATTAGATTTCTAAGTCGACATGCCAGGCAGGCAGGCAGGCAGGCAGGCGAGCAGGCAGGCAGGCAAGCAGGCGGGCAGCAGGGAGGTTGGTTGGTTGGTTGGTTAGTAGGTTGTTCCATGTGCTAAGCGAGTTGATAAGACTGAACGTTGCCGGAGAGCGTTTCGAGGCAGCCAGTTGGTTGGCTCCGCCACAGACGCCGGGGTTAGTAAGTGGCACACGAATGGCGGTGCTCTCACAACCTTTTGCACGCCAGTTAAAGGGTAATCGCCACTGGCGCCCGTCGTGAGAGTGCTACATAGAGCCAATGGCGTCGATGCAACGAGAGGGTTTTTGAGAGCGCTCAGGTATGCAAAACGTCGCGTCGGAGAGCGAGCGAGCGAGCGAGCTAGGCTAGGCTAGGCTACCCGTTGGCGACCTAGACACGGAGGTGGCAGCAGCAGCAGCGCACCATCGATGGACTGGGCAACAACTTACCACCACGGTAACCCGAGATGGGAGAGACGAATTCCTCGTCCACTCAGCCGACCCGCATCGCCAAATACCAATACGCACGCAGACATCGGCAACCAATTCTGTGTCTATCAGTGCCATTCGATCATAAACGATCAGGTAGAGCCCTTGAAAAATTTTCTCTCTATCTCTCCTCACCTACAGCAGGAGGGAGGCGAATATTCTGTCTTTCGACCAGGATGAGAGAGAGAAAACTGCTGGCTTTTCTTTTTTTTTGTCCACAGATGGAGGGAGCCACTACTACCTTCCTTCCCTATAAAGTGGTAGGGCATTCTCTCTCCCTCTCTAACGGGGAAGCTACGCCGTATACATACAAGTGGCTCATATCAATGGAAGGTGGCGTAGGGTGAGGTGGGGTGGGGTGGGTTGGAGGGGGGAAGGGAAGGAGGAGAGGGAGAGGGAGGTGGGAGGGGAGGAGAAGAAGCCTCCTTCAACCGACTGATCTGTGTCAGTGAACGAGGGAAGAAGATACGAATCTCGTTCCGGGACTTTCTACATCCCGTATCAGGAAAAACAATGTAGAAAAAAACAAAAGAAATGATAAATATTAACAACAACACGCCAGCGTGACAAATGTTGGAGCTGGAACTCGAGATCATGTCCTCGTTACAAAAGCCAAGCCGTAACGCTAATAACGACCACTAAAGTTGGCTTCAGTTGCCTTGCAAGAAGCATTTACCGTGGAAGACGCACATTTGTCCCTGTCGCCAGGTGTTGGTGATTATTCCCTCCCTCGGCCTACAGCCAAGCCTAGCCAAAACCAACCAACGAGGGCGTGCTACAAAATAACGTCTCCTATGCAAAATTTTCCCTCACTCACTCCTCTCTATGTTTTTCTTTCGTCTCCTCCAAAGTGCAGAATTCGTCAGCGTGTTTTCTCGTGGTGCTACCGGATATGCGACACCAGACAGTGTGAAATTAACCACCAGTCTCTGTCTGGGAATGACTTCGCTCGTACTCCACCAGCAGGAGAGAAGTAGACAATAGATAGCAAATATAACGCAGCAACCATGACTTTCAGAACTAACACACACACACACACACACACACGGTAATCAAAGACACTCATGGAATAAGCTATAACTCTCAACACAAGAGTTCACGGAGAAAGAAAGGGCAACCCTTGGGCACGACCCTTAAAAGTAAGGCGTCCTGGCCTTTTACCTTCATTCTCGTAGGCCAGATCAAAGGCAAGGCCAGCTTACCCAAGGGTAGTAGCGTCGTGGTCAAGAGGTTACATCTGCCCCTTCATATCTTCACTATCCGTGGTTGTTTTCACAGCGCACGTCAAACAGGGATATGATGTGTATTCAATATCCCGGTCACAAAACTTTCGTCACAGCGTTGTGCCATTAAGACAGCTGGCTCATTTATCTAAATTACGATGAAACACCTTAAAAAAAAATAACCAGAAATGTGAAAACGCATGTATGTATATTCACATCAACGCACTTCATTCCAGAACTAACTCCGCTTCTGCATCGACAAAAAACTGCGTAACTACATTTTACAACAAGAGCTTATACAACTTTCAAAAGCGATCCGGTAACACGACCCAGGCAATAAAGCAAGGGGGCAAGTTTCCTATAACTAAACCATGTCAATGTCTTGTACGAAACGACTAGCGCCACCACAGACGAGTTATCGAGTCGGGCGGGCGTCTGTCTCTTGCACGGAGTTCGTTCGTTCTGCCTTAAAACTGGAGGTTCTTACAGGTACAACATTCATCCTTGCTCGGTTAATAAAATCTTTCCAATGCACATAACTACTTAGCTGTACTGCAGCCACAATTTACATGTCATTCATTCTATGAATAACTTGGAGGTGTCATTCCACTTTTAAAATTTGTTCCTTAATACCAGCAACAAATTCTGTCTTAGAGAAAAATATGGTTTTTAGAAAACTAGTTTACAATCTTGTTTCAACCTGGATTTTTAGAGAAATTCGATGAAATTTGCCCTAGCTTGAAAAGTGGACCAAATACAAATTCCTTTCTTGATCTATAGTATATATATATATATATATATATATATATATATATATATATATATATATATATATATATATATATATACTGGCCAAATAATGTGCTTCTTTCGCCAGATTCATTAAGGAAATCACTAAAACTATGGGTAAGGATTAAATACTTTAAACTATACATATACAGAAAGTGAGAACGTCTGAGATGACTAGGTTATGACAACTTTATTCCCGGTGAAGGGAAGGAGGCAAAACTGGGTCGCATCACAGGCCGCAGCGCGGCATACCATACGCAGCAACAGGAAGGTGAGCAGCAGCAAAACTGAATCAACGATACCTGACTACCTGCAGCGGGCAGCAGCAAGTAGTAGGGCAGCCCAATCAAAACAAGAAAACTAAGAGCATCCCACATTCATAGCCAGTAGAAGATCAATAGCAGGCTCTCGATTTATATCGGCTCCATCGACGGCATTTTAGCAGCAACCGCAAGAGAGGAGTAACCGCAGCAGCTGAAAGGCGCGCCCCGGATGAGCTAGCCTCGTCGGATTCCCGCCATGATGCCGCCTCGACACTGGCTGGCTGGCTGGCTGGCTGGTAGGGCGGGCCACAGACCCGTTACATCCGTGTCGGTACGCACCAAACCCCACAATTCCTGCATTCCCAACAACGCGCGCCCTCCTCCTCCTCCTCCTCCTTTCCCCCAAACCTTCCTCGTTGCACTTTAATTCTCATTTTCTTCGTGCCATTTTAAAGAGTGGGTCGGTCAAGGTTATGAGTGTTCTGATAGTCCAGCAGGTGCCCTGTTCTGACTGTCGTGAACATGATGAATGGCATGGTATGTCGGTGTTGCCACACCAAGATCAGGGACTATATCCCCGCCCCTTCGGCATCATGGGGCGATTTTCGTGAGTATTTCCTCATTCTGCGGCTCATCGCGTCCGTATAATCTGCGACTTTACACTTAAGTGAATTATTCTTTTCTAGAAAAGCGTGAAATATATGATTAATCTGCCTGATAATCCCATCGGTTACCTCTAAACAAGAAAACGCATGACACATGAAGGCATGACAAAACTGGCGCGCAATTATTTAAAAATCCAGCCAACGCCTTGCCGAAATTAGATTCCGCCAGTCCTCCAGCGGTCGTGGCAAGTCGTGTATCAAGCGTCGTGTTCCCTGAGAAGGTTACGGCTTCTTTCAGACCACGCTGACCCGAAGGCCATCCCCCACCCCCCCTCCCCACTTACTCCACCTGCCACCCTCCCAACACACTTCCTCAGCGCTCCTCCCTCCGTCCCTCCTCTTTCCCCCCTCCTCATACACACACCTCAAAAAAGGCGCCAAGTCGTGATTCTCAGAGCTCTTTACCACTTCCTCTGAACACCAAAATGTTTAAAAATAATCAATCAGTGCAGAAAGTATTACAAACACACTATGGAGGACCCTCTATTCACTGAAATCGAGGAAATACTTGCCAATATTAGGGTATGTGGCAACGCGCGCGGTCGGACAACGAACCAAGACGCACCTCTCCAGACTCCCATACAAGCCTGCGTTGCCACACACGCCCTACACGTGGCAACTACACAACCGTTCCCACATGCACCCAGTGTCTGAACAGGTGCTAAAAAAACCTCAGACCAAGATTTTCAGGTACCTCGCACTGAAGAGGCTGACACAACTGGGTCAAAGACTTGAGACGAAGACGAACACACACAAGAGGCAGCGTTGGATGCTAAGTACAGTACCCTCATATATCAGAATTCCACCATAAAACCACTTCCTGCTTTGAGCCGATGATCCAGTATCCAATAAACGAAAATGTTATCAATCGTGCTAGTAATTAGTCATAATGCATTACTAGAATACGCAACTAAGTTCATTTTATAACATTTGGTTACTTCAATGACAAACGATTCCTCTGGGTATTGTGGAACGTACCAAGAAAATTAATCGTACTCAAAAATGTAAAACAGCCCAAGTATCACACGGTAACTTATATAATTTCAGCTGGTGTAATAAGTCAAATAAGCGTAAAACAAAACAAGTGAAATTCGTTACTTAATGGTAACGTATCCTCCACACACAGTCACTACTCAAAGCATCAACCACTTTCTATTGACAGCGCTTGTCTTGTTTTCAAATAGAGCGTAATTAAGACATGGTGCTTTCTCTGTAATAATACTTTCCAATCACGTATTTTTATTTTCCTTTACGATTAACTTCATGCGAGGAGCCTTGGGTAAGCCTGAGGGTGGGTCATGATTTGATTTCTCACTCGATATATCTATGGTTGCCCAAGGGCAAATGGCAGCCAGCACGGTGTAGCGAGCAATAAACTTAACAGCTACCTTAACAGGTGGTCCCTTCTTGTTCTTGATACAGGTGGTATTAGAAAGTCGACCACATATAGAAACGTGCTGCTCGATTCATCGGAAGCACATAGACATTTAGACAGGTGTGTGTGTGTGTGTGTGTGTGTGTGTGTGTGTGTGTGTGTGTGTGTGTGTGTGCCATGTATGTCTGCACGTGTGCGCGCACGTGCCTGCACGCAGACAGACGCTCATGTAAATCACTGCCCCACGTGTTCGTCGGCGTCCAGCAAATACTTAAAATGTTGGGAAATCCCGGAATTCCATTAAGAGAATAATAACTTTCCACCTTGTTAATCTAATAATAGCAATACCAACCCAGAGAATGAAAGAAAGATTCCTGGCAATACAGCTGAATCACAGGTAAAAGTGGAATTACAAATCATTTTTTTGCTTTCAATTCTCCGAAAAAAAATGTATCCAAAAACTTATTTTTAAATACTGCCGAAAAAAGGCAAGTGTACTTTCTCCTTCAAACATCACGAATCTTCAACCGCGCGTAACATTACGTATTGGTCAAGCGTTTGCCAGAAAAAAAATTTAAAGACACTTTCATTTCCAGATACATTCTAACCAATCTCCAACTACATGAGAACTCAATCAATATATTTAAGATAAAAAGAATATAACTTCAAAAACAACGACCTACTGTTCCTGAATATGTGTGTGTGTGTGTGTGTGTGTGTGTGTGTGTGTACGTATAATGAAATTATCCCGAACTTAAACAATGAACACTTCTGAATCTTAACCTCCCTTCCTAAAATTTTAGGAACAGACCAGCACCTACCAGGAGGATCCCTTATGTCAAAACCTTTTCTCGCAGATAAGAACCAGACTGGCATCCTCACGAGCGTGGATAACCTCGTCCGCAAGGGTCAAAATTATATCCCATGATCAACACTTATCCCGCTTATAGTCCAATCCTCTCAAACCCCGTACTATATGATGTCACACCCATCCTGTGTCTGAAGTATCGACTATTATAAGAACATTTATCGACAAACAGCAGTGAATAATGACACAATAAACATTATAGCCAGAAACAAATTTAATGTTTACAAACATTTGTTTATACGTACAATGAGAAGTTTGCTGCCCGTTTTCTGTGACGTTCGGGCAAGTTGTATCAATGGTGAGAAGGACTGTGGCAAATATGTCCAACCCAAATATGTCTGCTCTAGGAAAGATAAAGAGCCCATTATACCCACTGTGGGTACGTCCGCTTTGGGAATGCCAGCTCGACGCATACCAACTATGAATGCGGCAGGATTCTGACAAAGGCAAGCCTGTGTCACGGTCAACAGCGGAAAAGGATTCCAATCCCCATGGCGTACAGTTAGATTTGAAGGAGATATAACATCGTCTAATAAACACACAATGTAGCTGGAAAATGATCATGAGAAATATGCGTAATTCACGCGATATTGAAGCTTACTGCCAAATTTAATTTAGTAGAAAACCAACATATTCCATTAAACAAATGCTATATATGAAGAGGGGATTTAGACAGACCCCTTCCAAGTAATCCTTTCATTTTAAATCACCAAACTTGCCTCCAAACATAGCTATTGCCTTCCCATCCATCTCACCCCTGCTTCTTCCCAGTCCTTTCCTTTCCTTTTCCCTCTCACATACAGGCTTCCCTTGCCACGTCCATCCCACATTATTCTCCGCCTTCTCAATCACTCTTTTCCCTGCTGTATGCCTCATGTTGACATTCTTTTTTCGTCTAGTTCACTCACTCTTCCTCCATATTCCAATTCGTTTCCACATCTTTAACAAATTCCTTACATTCCTGCAAGCCCATTTTATTCTAATACAAAAAAATAACCAAAACTACTCTCTTATGAGCTGCTTACACTGAAGCTAGATTTTATTTTTGTCATCCTTCAAAAAATTCACGTTTTTATACCTCATGGATCAGTATGAAGAAAATTTGCTGAGCGTCCTAGATGAAATCCCTCGCAAGTTATACCTGCCAACTGGAAGTGTGTGTACTGGAGCAGTGGGCCTTCAGGTCTAAAGGTTGCCAGGAGCCTGAGCAACATATAAATGGGACAGAAGTTCACAATACTCTCACACCCGGCTGCAGGGGTTGATACGAGCCCCACCGAGAACGCGGAGCATGGATAAAGGTGAACCGTATGATCGTAACGGAAAGCGTAACCAAAATGGCGCCCAGCCATGACGCCTGGCGACGGACTGAGGCGACAATCATTCTTTTTTTCTTTCATCATTCTTGAAGGGGAGTAAACATGTGACGGAAGGGGTGATTAAAGAGCTATTCACGCACGCCCGACCAAAACCACATTGACGGTACTTAGCTAAGAAATCTTGGATTGAGGACGAGGTCTGATGAAGCTGCTGGCTGGCTCTCTCTCCCCCTCTCCCTCCTTCACCCTGGGTAGGACTGAGCGATGGGAGACAGCAAGCAGCCATGAACAGTCGGAGCGACCGTAACACCTCTTTATTGTTGCTGCTCAGTATCTACACAGGCGCATGACTTCCATGACCATGGGATGAACACCCTATCTTTTACCTTAGGTATCGTAATCACCAAATTATGAGAAGGGTTATGAGTCCCTCTATTGCATGGCATTCCCCCACACAGAGCTGGGTAAGAAAATGCGACAGCACAGACCCCAAGGAAGGGCTACCAAATGCACCGCGGCTGCAGCCCTTGATGCATGACTCCCGCCACCACCACAGCCACAGACCGGGGGAACGTGCTGTCATTAACCGTGACACCCAGCGGGAGGCTTGGCGAACCGGCTTTCATTCACGCTGCTGGCTGGCTGGCCGGCCGGCCGGCCGGTTGGTGCTGGCCGGTGTCTTGTCATGCAGACTCTCTCTCTCTCTCTCTCTCGCTGGCTCGGTCCTCGGTCCCCAGTGGCGGAAGTCCTGACGTCATGCAGCCGACGTGCCTGTGCGGAGCCCACTGTTGACTCTCCCAACAACGGTGCCTGTTGAGACCGTGTACCGACCGGGGTGGGGTGGGGGGAGCTGGACTACTTCGCTCACAGCGAGAATACATGACTGAGTCTCCCCCTCCCCTTGTATCGGGCGATGGTTAAACGGCGTGGTTGCTACACGGCCACCGTTGCGATACCAGATACACAGATTCATTCTCAGCTCCTCGAGCACGACGTTCAAAAGGTATTATGGCCTGACCTTCGATATGACCCTGTAGACCTTGAGGTCAAAGGATCACCTGAAGATTCGCCCCCCCCCCCCCAAACGTTTTTCTAGCGTGTCACGTTACGTTACGTTGGGCTGGGTTAAGTTAGGTTGTCACAAAAACAAAATTAGACCGAACGTAGCCTTAAAAAAAAAAGAAAAAACGCTGGAGAAGTGGAGAATCTTCAGCTAAATTATCATTCCCAATGGTAGTACCGTCGTGCTCTTCAAAGACCGTACCGTCGAGATCTATGGTCGTACCGTCGTGTTCAGGAGTCGTTTGGTCATGTTCTGAGGTCGTACCGTCGTTTCTGAAGAGCGTTATATCCATTCCCTGACAAGACGGGACATGACGCTGTCCGACCCACTCACTCCAGCCAGGTTCGCGGTTTAGCAGCAGGGAGGGAGAGATGAGTGTGGCGGGGTGGTTGGTAGTGGGCCGGGCCACCACGCCTATTGGTGCATCACTAATAAACAGCCTGGAGCCCAGGGCCCGTGACCACCAGGGTCCTCATCCCACCTGGGGATATGGTCAGGGTGCTGCCTGCCAGCTCCTCCCACTACACCTAAATCTCTCTCTTTCTCTCTCTCTCTAAACTTATGCAAAGAGGAGAACGATGCTCCGAGAGATCGCAGAAGGCAAACCAGTCGTCATGCCTCAATACACAATGCACCTAAGTTATCACTATATATATATATATATATATATATATATATATATATATATATATATATATATATATATGTG
>JAYMFT010202163.1:0-11655 GCA_038088735.1 Panulirus argus | reverse complement strand
ATACACACGCATACATTTACAGATACACCTCATCCTAAGCCAGGTACACATTTATCGACTAGCCGCGAGGTGAGGATGAACACTTGCGTTGGGAGTAAGCGGAATGCCACACCCAAGATTCAAACAATTGAAAGCCCGACTCCGGGCGGGCCATGGTGACGCTAACCAGCACGCCACGGAGGGCCGGACGGCATAAATGGAATTCGAGTAAATGTGTGTGTGTGTGTGTGCGTGTGTGCATATATGTAATTATCTGTTTTTAGTGCAGGGGAGGAAGTATTTCACTCTTTGGGCCCCATCTCTTTAACTGTCTCGCTTGTCATACATCTCTTTAAACATGTGTTTTGTCCACATTCACAGTCTCTTACAGTTTAATCTATTTTAATCCAGTTTCATGCACGACCCTTATACTATGAATGTTCCTTTTCACATCTTTTCTCTCAAATCTCTTGTTTGGTTCCATGTTCAGGCTTTTGCTTTCCTTTTACAGCATATTTCATTGAACTGTTCACCTGTTACTCTTCTCTCTTCCGTGGTTGACTAAAGGCCTCTAGCAGTTCCTTGCAACTCAGCCCTCTTAATTCTGCTATCATCTGTCTTGCCCTCCTGATCTTGTCCATTAGTTTTTTCATCTTGTGTCTTTTTAAGCGCGATGATCAAGCCTGTGAATCAAGATCCAGAACTGTTCTCCCCTTACTCTTCTCACTTCCATGACTGACAGAACCCTGTAACCTTTCCTTGCAACTTAGCTCTCTTGACTCTCCTACCATCTTTCTTGTCCCCCTCTGGACCTTCTGTTTTAGTTCTTGTGACTAATCTAGTGAAGCAAATCGTAGTAATGGCGTAATTAATATTGTCAACAGTATGCTGAAAATTTCCAGATACAAAGGAAATGTTTCTTACACCTTCGTGTTTTATATGAAGCGACGGATTCCTTACTGAATGATGATTATAGAGCCTACTGATGTAAATAACTAAATAGAACAAAAGTAATCTGCATATTAAAACCTCTTCATGATGCAAATATTATCAAACAAAGGAAATCCTATTTCCAAAACAGGTATTAGGTATAGATAAAAATTCAAGCAACCGAAGACATAAATCGATGGCAGCGTAACAGCATAACAGCCCAATGACTTTAAAGATGCATGAATTTTTTTCTATAGCTTGGCTTTCAGACCCACAAAAATTAACAAAAGTATTTGATGGAATATTTATTGATCTATTCATTATTCTTGATCGCTGTTTCCCGCGTCATCGAGGTAGCGCCAGGTAACAGACGAGGAAAGACACATCCACTCATATACACGTATATGCACATATATGTACAATACATATATATACCAATATATACACATATAAATACATACAAATACACATGCATATACACATATACACATGTATATATTCAAACTTCATCGCCTCCATCGGCGAACAACAATCAATTCACTTCCCAGGCCCTCTCATCCTCAGCAGACTGCATACTCACCCACCTCTCCAAAACTCTTGCATTTACCTCCCTAACTACCCCATCAATAAACAAATTAAACGACCATGGGGACATCACACACCCCTCCTGCAGACCAACCTTCACTGAGAACAAATCACTCTCCTCTTTTCCTACTTTTACTTATGCCTTACACCCTTGATAAAAACCTCTCACTGCTTCTAGCAACTAACCTCTCACACCATATATTCTTAAGACCTTTCACAAAGCATCTCTTTCGACCCTATCATATGCCTTCTCGAGATCCATCCAAATATTTCTCACATAAATTCTTCAAAGCAAACACCTGATGCACTCACCCTCTACCACTTGTAAAATCATACAGCTCCTCCCCACTCCGATGCTCTGTACATTCCTTCACCCTCTCAATCAGTACCATTCCATAGAGTTTTCCAGGAATACTCATCAATCTTATGCTTCTATAATTTGAACACTCACCTTTATCCCCTATGCCTTTGTACAATGGCACTATACATACATTCCGTCAATCTTCAGACACATCACCATAATCTATACGTACATTGAATATTTTTACCAAACAATCAACAACACAGTCACCCCCTTTCTTGCCGAATTTCATCTTCCGCAAGGCTTCCATCACCTCCTCTTTCTTCATCAAACCACTCTTCCTGACTCTCTCACTTCGCACCCCCACCCCCCGACGAATACACCCTACATCTGCGACACTATCATCAAACATATTCATCAGTCCTTCAAAATTCTCAATCTATCTCCTCCTCACTCCATCACTACCTGTTATCACTTCCCCCTTGCTCCCCTTCGCCGATGTTCCTATTTGTTATTTTGTCTTACGCATATCATATACCTCCTTCCAAAACATCCTTTTCTTATTCCTAAAGTTTAACGATACCCTCTCACCCCCAGTTCTCAATTGCCCTCTTTGCACCTTCCTTTTGACCTCTTGCCGCTTTCTCTTATACATCCCCTAGTCATTTGCACTCCTCTCTTGTAAGTATCCTCCAAACGCCTCTCTTTTTTCTTTCCCTTATAACTTTACTTCTTCATCGCACCACTCACTGCCCTTCCTAATCTGCCCACATCCCACTTTTCTCATGCTACATGCATGTCTTACACATGCCATCACTGATTCCCTAAAGACATTCCATTCCGCACCCACTCCCCTCACTTCACCTGCTCTCACCTTTTGCCATTCTACACTCAATATCTCCTGATATTTCTTGACACAAGTCTCCTTTCGAAGCTCACTTACTCTCACCACTCTCTTCTCCCCAACATTCTCTCTTCTTTTTTGAAAACCTCTAAAGATTTTCACCTTCGCCTCCACAAGATAGCAATCAGACATCCCACCAGCTGCCCCACTCAGTACATTTGCATCCAAAGTCTCTCTTTTACACGATTATCAATTAATATGTAATTCAATTTTGCCCGTTTACCATCTCTTCTACTCACATACGTGTACTTGTGAATATTTCTATTTTCAAAACAGGTATTCCCAATCCATAGTCTTTTTTCAGCACACAAATCCACGAGCTCTTCACCAATTCCATTTACAGCACTGAATACCTCTTGTGCACCAATTATACCCTCAAATGCCACATCACTCACCGTGGCATTAAAATCACCCATCACCAATACCCAGTTTCGTGCACCAATACTGCTGACAAACTCAGCTTCTCCCAAAACACTTGCCTCTCAAAATTTTTCTTTTCATGACCAGATGCATACGCACCAGTAATCATCCAACTTTCACCATCCACTTTCAATTTTACCCACATCAATCTGGAATTTACTTCCTTACACTCTTTCACGCACTCCCACAACTCCTGCTTGCGGAGTAGTGCTACTCCTTCTTTAGCTGTTGTCCTCTCACCAACCCCTGACTTCACTCCCAAAACGTTTCCAAACCATTCTTCACCTTTACTGTTGAGCTTCGTTTCACTTAGAGCCAGAACATCTAGGTTTCTTTCCTCAAACATATTACCTATCTCTCCTTTCTTCTCATCTTGGTTACATCGACACACATTCAGACACACCAATCTGAGCCTTCGAGGAAAATGAGCACTCCCGCCTGACTCCTTCTGTTTCATCTTTTAGAAATTGAAATACAAGAAGGGGAGGGTTCCCAGCTCCCCGCTCCCGTCCCTTTAGTCGCCTCCTACGACACTCGGTGGAATAGTGGGAAGTATTCTTTCACCCATATCCCCAGGGATATATATATATATATATATATATATATATAGTCCTATTCTTAGCAACTTATTTATGATATACTGTGAGACCGAAATTCTAACTTCAATTAATAATTATCCGAATGCTTGGTTTAGATACGTTGATAATGTGTTGTCCCTGATGCCATCTTCCCAAGATTATGATGCTTTATTTAATCCTTCAAGCACATTCATTTTTGATCTTCCATGTAACGCTCTCTCTTTCCACACACTCTTCATCAATTCCACAACCATCACCCCTTTCCCACCCTTTGACTCACTTCCGCTTCCATGGTCCCATTCACTGCCAAGCCCACTTCCAGATATCTAAAACACTTCACTTCCTTCATTATTTCTCCAATCAAACACACACCCCAGCTAACCTGTCCCTCAACCCTTCTGAACCTAATAATCTTGCTTTTATTCACTTTCACTTTCAATTTTTTCCTTCCACATACTCTTCCAATCTCATTCACCTAACTCCGCAGTTTCTCACTCGAATTAACCACCAATGCTGTATCATCAGCAAACAACAACTGACTCACTTTCCAGACCCTCATCCCGAACAGACTGCATACTCGCCCCTCTCTCCAAGACTCTTGTATTTACCTCCTTAACCACCCCATCCATAGACAAATTAAGCAACCATGGTCACATTACAAACCACTACCGCAGACCAACCTTCATTTGGAACCATTCGCTCTCCTTCCTTCCTGCTTGTACACAAGCCTTACACTCTTGATGAAAAATTTTCACTGCTGCTAGCAGCTTACCACAAACACCGTATATTCTTCAGACCTTCCACAAAGTATCTCTATCAACTCTCTCATATTCCTTTTTCAGATCCCTTAATGTCACATACAATTCCATCTGTTGATCTAAAAAGTTCTCGTACACATTCTTCAAAGCAAATATTTGATCCACATATCCTCTACCACATCTGCAACCACACTGCTCCTCCCCAGTCTGATGCTCTGTCCATGCCTTCACCCTCTCAATCAATACAACTTACCAGGTATACTCATCAAACTTGAACATCTTTAGTTTAAGCACACATTTGTCCCCCTTGCCTTTATACAATGGCACTAAATATGCATTCTGCCAATCCTCAGTCACCTCACCATCATCCATACGTACATAGAATATCCTTATCAACCAATCAACAACAAAATCACCACTTTTATTGATAAATTCAAGAGCAATACCGCCTTCCCGCATTTCATCTTCCGCAAGGCTTTTACCACCTCTTCTTTCTTTACGAATTCACTCTTCATGAGTCTAACTTTGCTTACCACCCCGGCCCAAACACCCTACATCTGCTCCTTTATCACTAAACACATTCAACACTCCTTCAAAATACTCACTCCATCTCCTCCTCACTTCGTCACTACCTGCTATCGCTTTCCTTTTACCCCTTCTTCGATGTTCCTATCTGTTCTTTTTTCACATTATTTATCTCATTCCAGAACTTCTTCTTACGTACTTCTCACTTTAACCAAGAACTGAAATTGTTTTTGAAAGGCAAAGACTCTCTCATGAAAAGATTTTCATCAAATTCTCCTTCATTGCCATAAATATACGGACTTGCCAAAACACATAAACCAAACTATATAGCAAGACCCACAGCGAGTTCAGTTGGCTCAACCACGTACTAGTTTTCAAAATCATTAGTTTCTTTATCTAGCCCACTGGTTGGTAATATACTAAAATCTAGTATCATGAACAAAGCAGGTTTAGTTAACAAACTTTAGAAACTTCAAGTCGATTTTGATTTCAGACTTGTAACTTTTAATGACATCCCTTTTCACAATAGTTCCTGTTTATAACCTACTAGGATGTCTTGTGGATGCTTTTGACAGTCTTGATTTGCCTGTTTCAATTTCTGTGTTCCTTGAATCGATAGTATTGTGTATCAAACACTATGCATTTCAATCTAATGGAGGATATTATACTCAGAAGTTTGGTAAGGCGATGGGGTAACCCTCTTTCACCAAAGGAATTCTTTGAAACAAAATCACTTAGGGGTATTTTACCATCTAACGCAATCTGGTTTAAGTAGGTAGATGATGTTCTTTGTGTCTGGCCAACAAGTGAAAATTTACAAACGTTTGTGCCCTTGCCCAACAATTCAGTACCTTCCATCAAATATACTGCAGAAGCAGAAAATTATTGTATGTTACCATTTTTAGATTGCTTGATCCATAGGGTTGGAAACATATCTAAGTTTATGATTTACAGGAAACCAACCAAAGTTTGTTCATATATTTTCTATTACTCAACAGAATGTGATAGAAGTAAACAATCATCATTCCAGTCGTTATTCTTTAGGGCATTATATATATATATATATATATATATATATGAAGTCTAGAATTTATTGATGAAGAGCTTGAGAAGATGTGTTCAGTTGGATCCAAATTGAAATATCCTAGATCTTTCATTGGTAAATCTCTTAATTTAGCAAAGAAATTATCTTATAGAGTTAGCAGGCATAAAGTACAGGTTAGTGAGGGTGTAAGTTTGAATGGAGAAAATTTGGAGGAAGCAAAGTGTTTTACATATTTCGGAGTGGACATGGCGGCAAATGGAAGTGGAAGCGAGTCATAAGGGGGGACGAAAGGTTCTGGGAGTATTAGGGAATGATTGGAAAGATAGTTCGTTATCTGGTGTGGGATAGGTGCTTTTGGTGGTATAGTAGTACCAACATTATTATATGGATGCGAAGCATTGGCTGTAGATGAGGATGTGCGAGCCATGCAAACTGTCCGAACCACATACTCTATCCGAGCCACATACACTGACCATGCCATACACACTGCCCAAGCCACACACTCTATCCGAGCCAAAAACACTGTCCGTGTCATACACGCCGCCCGAGCCACATACTCTACCCGAGCCACACACCGCCCGAGCCATACACACTGTCCAAACCAAACACACTACATGACACATACACACTGCCCGATCCACTCACTCTACCCAAGTCATATACTCTGCACGAGCCATGTACACTGCCCAAGCCACACACACTAGCCAACCCATACACACTACCCGAGCCACATACACTACCCGAGCAATACACACTGACGAGCCATATTCACTGCCGAACCACAGGCACTGTCCGAGCCATATCCAAGTCATACAAAATGCCCAAGACAAATACACTGCCCAAGTCAAACACACTCTACCTGAGGAAAATTCTCTGTAAGAGCCAAACACACTGCCTGAGCCACAAAATCTACCCGAGACACATACATTACCCGACTCATACACACTGCCTAAGCTACACTCTCTACTCAAGCCACAAACATTGCCTGAACTATACACACTGCCAGAGCCACACACTCTACCCGAGCCACATACACTGCTGAGCCATACACACTGCTCGAGCCACACACTTTACCCGATCCACGTACACTCTCCGAGCTTTACACACTGCCCGGGCTAAACACTCTAACCGAGCTACATACACTGCCCGAGCCATAAACACTGCTCGAGCCATAATACTGTCCGAACCATACACACTGCTAGAGCCACATACACTGTCCGAGCCATATAATCTGTCCGAGCCACACGCTCAACCCGAGCCACATACAATGACTGAGCCATACACACTACCCAAGCCACACACTCTACCAGAGCCAAAAACACTGTCGGTGCCATACACACTGTCCGAACCATACACACTGTCTAAGCCAAACACACTGCCAGAGCCATACACACTGCCCGTTCTACACACTCTACCCGAGCCACATACTCTGCCCGAGCCATGCACACTGCCCGATCCACACACTCTACCCGAGCCACAGACTCTGCCCCAGGCATGCACACTGCCCAAGCCACACACATTAGCCGAGCCATACACGCTACCCGAGCCACACACACTGTCTGAGCTATACACACTGACGAGCCATACACACTACCTGAGCCACACGCACTATCCGTGCCATACACACTGTCCAAGCCATACACACTGCCCGAGTCATCCACACTGTCTGAGAAATATACGGTGCCCGAGCCAAACACACTCTACCCGAAGAACAGGCAAGGTCCAAGCTAAACACAGCACATCCCATACACACTGACCTAGCCACGCATTCTACCCGAACCATGTACAATGCCCGACCCATACACACTGCCTAAGCTACACACTCTACCCGAGCCACATACACTGCCTGAGCCACAAACACTGCTGACCCATACACACTGCCCGATCCACGTAAGCTGTCCGAGCTATACACATTGACCGAGCCACGCAGTCTATCCAAGCCACATACACTGCCCGAGGTACACTCACTGTCCAAGCCTTACACACTGACCGAGCCATAAACACTGCCTGAGCCATACATACTGTCCGAACGATACACACTGACCGAGCCATACACACTACCTAAGGCACACACCCTACCCGATCAACATACACTGTCCGAGCTATACAAACTGGCCGAGCCATACACTCTACCCGAGACACATACTCTGACCTAGCCATACACACTGCCCAAGCCACACACTCGACCCACATTCTTGTGCATACCAAAACATATCTTGAAATGCAAACTATTCTTAACTGCATACACATAGCCTGTGAGAAAGCCTTGGCTTCATCATATCTGCAGATAAAAAAAAAGGTCTTCAATAAATGATTTGCTAACGGCCGGAGCGGACCATCTAAGTTGACAATAGATGGAAACCCGATTGACTATGTCTCCTCCTTTTAGTATCTTGGTGTCTCAGTCCCATCTGCTGTAGCTAAGGTGAAAAAATTAAATCGACAATGCACAGATAGACTCAGAGCTCTTAGAGCTGTTGCAGGGTACAACCGCAATTAAGGTGCAAATATCAGAATTATTAAAATGATGCACTTAGTTTATATTAGCTCTCTAATAGATTACCACGCAACAGTTTTGGTCCTACACAACAGCAAATGTATTAACAGACTTGAAAATATGCAAAATGAAGCCTCAAGAATCATACTTGATTGCCCGAAATCCACTAAAGTATTCACCATACAGAAAGAACTTGGTATCCCCAGCATTGAAGAAAGAATACTTGAAATCAGTCTTATGATAGGACTAGAACTTTTGCGTGGTGATCCAGATAGTGTTGTCTCCAAAGAATTGTCAACCCATATATGCCATGGCACAAGTGAATCTAAATGGATCCAAATAACAGCCAACCACATGACAATGTTTGGAGTACATAATATGTATAAGGTTAGGAAGCAGCAGCGTTTCCTGACTCCCTGGCAGATAACTCCCTCTGACGTCACTACATCTACTTATCCACCCAAGAATCTAATTGCTTGTAATCGTCACCTTCAGCACTTAGCCAAAATGAGCGCCTTTGAACATATACAGAAAGTCTAGACTGTCATTAACTTAGCCCAGTGCGTCTATACTGACGTTTCTACGAATCTGCCACTGGGAGAGCAGGCAGTGCTGCCATCGTGATCCAGCCCAGTGGTAATAAATTAGAGAAAAAATGTTAGAATAAACAACTGGGCATCTATTCTAAAAGCTGAATTGTTCGCCATACTTATTGCTCTTAGGCACGTGAAAATCACTGCCTCAGACAGTTTGATTATCTCTGAGCATGACAAAGCTGATACTTTAGCCAAACTTGCACTTAGTAAAGGTGATGTTGAAAACAACACTGGGTTCTCAATTCGAAGTCTCAAGACTGTAATTAGAAAGGAACTAACTGACGTCTTTGAAGCAAGAAGACGAGTTCAGATAAGCTCAAGTAGAGACATTTTCCACCATAGTGAAAAATTTAAAGTAAAACATGTATATGGAGAAAGTAATAAGATCATCAGATTACATGATGTTGTAATTGTTAGATTAAGGCTAGGCTATAGGTACTACTGGCGCTTTGGACACAGTATGGAACATTATGTCTTAGAATGTGAAAAAAATAGAGCCTTTTAGGGACAGATCTAAACAAACCCTGCAAGAAATGTCACAACACCTCATTGTTAATAACAAGATACCTGACATTTTAAGTTTGTTCCCACTTTTTGCATCTAGTCGGTAAAACTTACCATGTGAAACTATGTAATGTATGTAGTCATTGAACTGTAACATTTTGTGTAATATCAATCCACTGGGGTCTAACTAAGACGCTTTGTGACCACCCACTGTAATCCTTTTGCGATACCGCTCACAGGATAAGCATGGGGTGCAAAATAAATTTGTCTCGGCTACCGGCACAAATCAAATCAGTAAGCCCAACCAACTGTTAAAGAAGC
This sequence comes from Panulirus argus, assembly GCA_038088735.1. Taxonomy (NCBI): domain Eukaryota; kingdom Metazoa; phylum Arthropoda; class Malacostraca; order Decapoda; family Palinuridae; genus Panulirus; species Panulirus argus. Next base: position 1,712 of record JAYMFT010202163.1, on the reverse strand, counting down.
ACCAGGACATTTTGAAGTCAGTAAGGATGGTAATTACTTTCCTTCCTTATATATTTGTTCGCCCTGAAACTCACTGACATAGATTTCCCGTTGGACCAATTATCTCATTTGTTTATTCTTCTACTTATAGATTATTCAAATAGCTAAACACCTCAGCCATGTTCAAGAAAAAATATCTCAATCGCATGCTACAAACAGTTTAGGTTTTGTAAACAAGGCTAGGGATATTAATTTGCCTGAACGTAAACTCATTAGTTTTGATGTGATTTCCATTTTCACCAAAGCCCCCATTGAAGAAACCATCACCTACTTAGGAGGAAATTACCTGATCTTAGTCTCAGCTTACCCCTACCCATAAACACTTTAACTGACTGCATAGAACATTGTGTTTCAAATAATGTTTTCCAAGATGCTGAAGGTGATTTTAATAGACAGAAATTTGGTCTAGTTATGGGATATCCCCTTAGTCCCATTTGAAATAACTTATTAATGGAATACTTTGAGACTGAAATTCTAACTTCTGTCAGTAACCACCTAAAAATCTGGATTAGATACGTTGATGATATGCGATCCTTATGGCCATCTTCCCTAGATTGTGATGTTTTCTTCAATGAAATTCAAAACTGAATGGGAAAAAGATAACAAATTGACGTTTCTTGATGTGATGATAACTCGAATATCTAATCACTTATCCTTCAAGATCTACAGGAAGCCTGCCAATGCTGAGTACTATATTCATTTTTTTTTTCAGATCATAATCATTCTTTAAATGTATCTGTAGTTATGTCTACGTTTTGAAAAGTAAAACGTATATGCGATCACACAAGTTTAGAAGATAAATGTAATAAAATAAGATATATTATCCAATGCGGTTTGTGAACAAGGCTTATTGGAAAGATAGGAAGACATTTTATGCATTTAGTAACAAAAAGTTGAAAAGGATGATAGATATAAATGTCTGGTGCTGCCCTGTTCCCCAAACTTAGCTAATGTAAGAAAGGTATAAAAAGGCAGTGCTTTTAATGTTGCCTTCTAGTATAATAACACTACTAGTAAGACCTTAATAAGAAGAGGGACAAATTATCAGATGATTGGGAGTGTTTACGCCGTTAAATGTATGGCATGTAAATATTTATGTATCGGTCACACGGGTAAAACAGAAACTGGGAGTGCTATTTGCACAGTCAGTACGCAAAGGGTCCTCAATAATGATCTAGCTAAATACTGGTAAGAAAATGACCTAGACCAAAAAAAAACATTCACATTGTACCTATCATCGGATTATACTACCCGTGATGTCATTGAATCAATCTTAATTGCTGATATTAATAACTTTAATCTGTCCCAAGGTATCTTTAAAGCACATCCTATTATCAACCAAAACAATATGAGAGAATTATCAAGTCAACATAAGAAGAGTAGTTTAACACTCATCTCGTGACCCAGGCCAACCACCATCACACAACCATCTTAACCACAAATCAGCCTAAATTTTCCCTTAAACAGCCAAGTCAGTGTCTACTCTGACATACCGGTCACAGGATGAAGAAGCCTATGTGCTGGTGTTGGGACTTCAGATTTTATGAATTTTAACACCTAATGAGGAAGATTGTCTCAGCGAAACATGTTGTGTATTGTGTATTGTAAAGTATTAATGAAAAGAATTAAGTGAACTCCTACTGAAGTGTGATTTGACCTTCTTCATATATATA
>JAYMFT010202152.1:0-11655 GCA_038088735.1 Panulirus argus | reverse complement strand
GGCCGGGCCCTAATTGAAATATAGAGAGAGTTGAGAAATTGGGAAAAACAGACAGGGAAAGTATTTACAAATTTTTCTCCAAGGAATTATATTTCTTTTAACTCTTCCAACACGTCTGTTGGTATCTTCTGATTTCACACGCGGCCTTAAAAGGACCCAGTTGTTTACTGCTGTATTAAGTCACATGACGCTAGTTCCTAGTCGAGGAACTTCTCACCCCAATATAGCCCAACACTTCTCTGCTGCAGCTCATAAAAGGGGTCCTAGGGTTGTATAATTACGAACACTTTCCTAGAACTGTTTATCTAACATGCACAACAGTGTAAGAATTTCCATCAAGGCCATAAAGCATGCGTTTCCAAGCACCCCTGAATCAGACTCCTAGTAAGCTGTAAAACGTACGTCACCAACATCATTAGCGAGATCAAGATGATACTGCGGCTAAAGGTTTCTTGAGATACGCACCCTCTTCGTTTATCCATAAAAAATATTGTTCTCAAACCAATAACTACCCTCCTTCTCATTTGGGTCAACGGGAGGGATGACTTTTGTTAGACCCCCAACATATTAAGGATATTGTTAACCCCACTTTGGGCTTTGTTGCCAAGATTTGTACCGAGCTCACAAGAGTATGAAAGCCAAAGTAGCTACCAGCAGCTTTTGTGGTGAAGCAGCCACATTTCTATGACTAAGGTAATATCTTTGGCATTCTACTGGACTACAAAGCAGCAGGCCATGCTGTGCAAGCCTACATCTTTAACCTTGTTAAAATGAGTTTTGAGAAAACTTTCAACCTTGCAAGGATAAACCTAGTTATTAGAGCTGTCCATAGTTTTTTCCCCTTCTCTCCTGTTTATCATTGTGTGCTACAGAGCATCACTCCTTTTGGTAAGCATGAGATGGATTCAACTGAAGGGGCCCAGCAAGGTGACACCCTTGTTCCTGTTCTTTTCTTGTCTAACTTCTAAAGCACATATAGACAGCCTCTATGCTGAGATAAACATACGGCTCTTAGATGAGGGAGGCACTGTAGGCACTGCAGAAATCCTGTCTGCCAACCTTGCTTCTGTGAGAGCCTTGGAAACTGTTGGATTTCCTAATTAATCTTTCCAAATGCAGTATTGTCAACTTTACCCATAAGATTACTGTGTACAGCAGTAACTTCAAACATGCAACAGATATAAGTCATTGAGAAAAAGTACAAGACTTCCAGACTAGAACAAGTGAAATGCTCTCTTTAACAAAAACAAGTTACTGACCTGAAAGAGCCACACATCACTCACAAAAGAAAAGCAAACCTGTCAAGTAAACTGGAGGCCATAAACCATAAATTCTAAAAAAATCATATGAGACCCAGGACAAAGAGGAAGAAATGCCCACAGCATTAGGAAAAATAATTTACTCCAGGAAGATGGAATGTTGGATTTAATGGACCTTGAATACTTCAATTTTCCTCCAAACAGAATACTGCTCTCTAGGCCACTATCCTCTTTTAATGTTAGTGAAACTAGTTACAAAGTGTTCAAAGATCTTGTAAAGCCTTCACTAACACTGCCAAGGATCTGAACTACTGGGAATAACTGAAAACAATGAAGCTGTATTTTGTGGCACAGACAGGGGACATACGTCATAATTTATACTTGAAAATATTACCCATGAAATCAAAAGGTGCAATAGGTCACCTGAGGCCTGTGATTGTTTATCTCACTGTCAGCAGCTATTAGAAACACTATGGAGAGAACTGTGGATAAACTGATAAAGAAGGCATGGGAAAGTATCTACAAAGTGAACCAGACCAACCAGAATGTGGTAGTTGCTTAGTCCAATAGGCTGCAGCTTCCAACAGCCTGACAAAGCAGAGTAACAACATGACAGCTTAGCCTCAAGCCGTGTAGGTAAGAGGCCTATAAAAACACCAGGAGGCATACACTGGACACTCTCAGAAGATCAGAATTCCTAATGTAACAGCATTATCACAATGAATAATACCAGTTATTGAATATGGAAGTATTTCCTTTGCTCTTACTTTCTTCATCAGATGTTCTTCAGTCTTAAAAAATTCAAACTCTGCAAACCTCTCCACTTACCACAGTAACAGGAGTTTGGTTTATAAATCTTTTCAGCAGCAACCATACCTGGTACTGAAAGGATTTTCACCGGATAATATATACAGGATATGTTGTCCCCCTGTGAATGATGTACCAGTCATACTGCCAGTGGTTAAGCTGTATTTCAGTACCATCTCCATACTTACAATGGATTATAACAGATGTTCTTTTGCAATGCTGGTAAAAAAATATGTCTAAGAACTTTCAGAACAATAATCATAATCATAATTCTATAGTAATATCAACATTAGGGCAACTGTCTGCTGCCAAGAAATTGAGGGTTTCATTAGCTTTGTTGATTTGTAAGTGTTACACATTCTTTTACGAGTCAACCTCACGTTTTCCTTGATCTTCATACCCATCCCCACTACTAGAGTATTCAAAATCAAAGGAGAAAAAAATACAACCTAGTAAAACTACCACAGTCTTACCTCATTCCCTAAACAATTTCTTACCACTGTTAAATAGTCTATACTCTTGCACAGTTATACACATGACCACTCCAATACAAAATTCTCAACAATTCATCTCAGCTGAAATGTTCTGAACTGTTAAAATATATGTCTACAAATTAAATCTAATGAAAACTAAGTTCTGTACTCACCGAGTGAAGAAATCCGTAATTCCTTTCTTCTTAGTCTTGCCATCATTATCAGTGAGCACAAAGTCTCGGAGTGATCCTGTGTCGGACTGGTGTGACCCAAGGCACACTGCACTGTCTGATGCTGAGTATGCAGATAATTCCGTGTTGGAACTCGATAAACTTGAGAAGGAACTAGCATCTGTGATGGAGAGAGAGTTATTTGTGCCAACACGCTGAAGGCTATTCCGAGGACTTTCATAATTTCCTCTTTCTAATGAAGAACTGCCACTGACATTACCTGACTGTGGTGTACTTTTATCAATCAATCTTACAGTTTCTCCATTCTCATCAGCTTCTTGGATAATCTCTAATGGCTTGGGTAAAGTTGCTTCACCCGTATCAGAAATCTTTAATAAAGCCTCCCTCTGAGATTCTTCATTATTTTCCTTTAATATTGAGTAATCTTTCCTGGAATCTAAATTCTGTTTTTCTGGAAGAACATCATAATCAGGTAAACTTGTGTTTGACATTCTCTTGCTAGACGACTCATTTTGGCCTTTCTTTGAAGTTCCGAGACATAACTGTCTGGTTGATGGATCATAAACCAATGGCAATGACTCTAACAGTGCATCTAGTGATACATGGTGACTGGTTACATCTGGCAGCTTTGAATTCATCTCAGGCTCAATGTCTTCCTGTATGCTGTCCGAGTTCTTGGGTAGAACAAGCTCCTCATTCCTATCTGCATTCACATCTTTTGGTAATAAACAAGATGATTCTCTACTCTCTTCGCATCCTTCATGGTTTTCAACTCCATTCACAGGGGCAGAATTATTTTTATTTGTTCCCGAAGTGAGTAATCTTTTCCTTAGGCTTTTAAGCTTTTTAGGTTGACCAGGCCATGTATCAAACCAACTTTCCGTAACCCTCTGCCCACCTGTGGGCAAAAAGGGCGACTCCTCAGTGATGCATCCTGACACTGATGTTTCTGAATCATCACTTTTATTTCGACACACATTAATGACAGCTGTGGGGCTACTCAAGTTTACAGACACGTTGGAATTTTGGTGAAGATCATCTGGAAGACTTGCAGAAGTATTTCCTGGCTCCAATCCAGCACAATGTAAGACATCGATATTATGTCCTTGTTTATGACGATTCCATCCACGGCCAAACCCGAGCCCAGACCCGTTGTTAACTGTTTTTAACTCACTTTTAATACCACTCTCTGATTTTCTTGAACTATGAAATCTAGCAAGGAGTGACTGTGCCTTAAAGGATTCCGATTTGAATGGCAATCGAAGAGAAACTTTAGAGATACCACTACGGGTCGAGTGAGAATCCTTTAAGAGCACATCAGGTGTTTCGTCGTTTATGTCGTTAACGCGATCTTTTAGGTGAAAATCGTTTTCTGTCGTAACGTCCATTTCTTTAGGAACACGTGTGGTTCCAATTCAATGTAAAGTATTAATCCCCCGAGTCGAGATCACACATTTATAAGGAAAAGCTCGAGGTGTACATCCTACCACACCATTTTGTTGTTTTCTACTGGTTGGGGTTGGTGCTTGGTGGTGCCATCTGTCACATCACATGTAAACAACCAATAACACTTTGAAAAGTAAAATACTCTTAAAGAAGAAACACAATTTAATTTCACTGAAAACAGAAAATTAATTCGAAATCTAGAAAAATTTACTCTTACTGAATTATTACTAAAGATTCTCTTTTAAAAATGATTAACCTAAACTATCATGACGTCTCGACTGAGGAATATTCCCGTATCATATACTAGTTGAGAGTTCTAATACCACTTTTTGAAAGAAGAACAAACCAGCTATCTCATCTAGTTGCCTTTGAGCGCAAATGTTTATTTTATGTAATTCGATAATCATTTCTTATACATAACCCACCACGCTTGAAATATTCGGTGACAAATACACGGGAGGACATCATGTATAAAACACGGAAAGGAATCACTTGACGTCACAAGCCAAAGTGTATTTACAGCTGGTCGAGACTGTGGTTATGATATTTGAAGACTAACAATGAATGTTCTTTAATGCCATAGAAACATAACCCTTAGAATCATGACAGTACCAATTGAAGCTATGTACTGTAGAAGCAGGTAAGTTTTCCAAGGAGATGATAGTTCATTTAACACGGTGAGGATTGTAATGCTGGGAAGCCAAACAAAACTGGTCTCTGCTTGTGGAGTGATTACTGGTTCAGAAGTTGAATTGTTACACCCTCTCACGCCTCCAACATGACCTATCTTGGCTGGCTATATGGAGAGATCTTCAGTTGCTAAATTGGCTTTCAGTACTGTGATCAGATTAGGTGGTAAATGCGAATTTTGAGGGCGTGCCATTATTTATTGACAAATTATATGAGTTCTTTTCACACACACACACACACACACACATATATTTATATATATATATATATATATTTATATGAGGTTACCCTGGAGCAAGACTATGGAAATAAATGTAGGTTTTGAAAGATGAAAAAGCTTTTCACTCTAAGGCAGAATCCTGCTAGCATTTCTTGTTCTTTACCAGCCCTGTATTCCCTTCTTTTTCAGAAAAGGCTTTTGGTAAATTTACCGTTTCCAACCCACAGGGTTATATTGGTGGGCAGTGGTATCTGTACTAATCTAATGAGGAGAGGAGTGTTCCTCCCACAGGTGCCAATATGATGACAACATAACGTATTAATAGACAAGTCATTAGTAAAGAGGGGTGTGAAGATCATGGATATTGTCATGTTGTGATGTAAAATTACTTTATGTATATTATTGGTATTCTCTGTGGACATAGCAAACTAATTAGACTGTAGGTACTATATTTGCAATAATTTGTAAATCAGGTTTATAACATGTATGAATTTAGTAAAGACAAATATCATGGCTTGCAGATTAAAACAATGGATTTTTTCTTATGGCATCTCAATAGGTAATGCAAGTACCATTTGTTTTCAAGAATATAAACTTTAATTCAGCACTAGAAAGTCAAATTAAGTTGATTAGTTACAGTAAATTTTTAAGTTCCATTAAATGTTGCTATTTGAGAAGTCATATTTTCAGTGCAATGCCTATTAACCAAGAAATTCTATCTTGCAGGTTTCCCAGTGGACCTATGCTCTTTTTCCTGCTCTTGTACACTCCCCTGGGTATCGTCATTTTCATGCTTCGACTGTTTATATCACTGCAGTTATTTTTAGCTGCATCTGTTCTTCCATATGACACATTTGTTAGAAGGTAAGAATAAAAGATGATTTCTAAACTTACTACTTAAAATATTCATTTATATTCAACTACACCCTTTTAAATTAAAATTAAGATATTGATAATGAACAGAATACTTTTGCAAAATTTGGGTACACAGATGCACAGTATTCATCATCACAAACAAACTTATTTTCTCATTTTACTTTAGATAAAAAATGAACATGGAATTGATCCGAAATAGAATCTTATATGTGATAGGAATAGGAGGTGAATTAGTTTGAAAATATGTAAATGCCTTATCACAGGCAAGAAAATCAGAAGCTCAAAATGAGTTAACTCTAGTGGAATAAAAGATTCAGATGAAACTTCTGTGTATAGCATATGACAAGTTGATTGTATCATATAGGTAGTAGACACTGAAACAAAAAGAGGATTTGCTGTAGAATTTTTAGAATACCTTCTGTTGTATACAACCTGGAGAATAACCCAACAGAGAATTGAGGAAGTGAGCAGTTTGGAAAGTGTGATCAGGAGTTAATTAGACATGTGAGAAATAGTTACCCACACCACTAGTTAGACCAAGTAGCTGTGTTACTTGATTATTGTGTGGCCATCAGCAACTCGAGGGTGGGCCGTTTTGATACCTGCTTCTTTCCCAACATGTTGAAGCTTTGGAACTTTTCACCTTCTCATGTTTTTCCCAATGACTATGACCGGGCACATTTCAGAAGACAGGTTTTTCACTTTCTCCAAAATTTGTAAATACTTTCCCTTGTGTTTTCTTTTTCGTTTTCTTAGTTCTCTCTCTATTTCAATTAAGACCCAGCCTTGATGTGGCCTTTTTTCCATGACTGGAACCTTCAACAAAAAGAAAAATTGGAATTAGAGAGAATTCAGAAACACTGAATTATAGTTAGAAAAAGACACCCAGAGGTGAAGTTGAAGGCTGTTAGACTAATAGAAATAACAGTACTTAAGAGCATTATTGAATGTTTTGATATTTACAATGGGTATAATCTCTAGAGTATTCTGTAGGGATCACAATTAGATTCACTGGTGGAAATAGCTTTTCACTTCAAGACAAATTTTTTTTAATGATGTGCTCATACCACAGCTATGTAAGAGTTAATAAGTCTTATTATTGCTTACAGATTTGTGTTGCGAGTGCTGTATTCTGTTTTGGGATTGGTAGTTCGAGAAGAATGTTTGGAAAATAGAGACACATCTTGTCGCATCATCACAACTAATCACATCACACCATTTGACCACCTTGCAGTGTCAATAGTCCTGCCTTGTGTTACAGTGAGTACTGGAAAAATTTTATCCATACATTTAATAATCTACTTTAACATCCATATGTTCTTGTGAATTTTTGCCATTTTACTGTGATGAAAGCCATAATCTTAGCACTTAGTATTTTGAACTGTGATAATTGCTTACTTCTTTGAGTGCTGTTAGAAATTAACCTCACCATGTGTTTTGCTCAGATGAGGAACCTTGTTCTTCATTAAGTTCTTTCTATATACATATAACCCTTTGTACTCTTCACTTACCATTTTCCCAGAAGAGGCTATGAAAAATAGTTGAAATTTGGGGAAGTTATTCTTTAAGTTTTCTTGTGAGTTACGAAGATTAAGGTTACATCACAATACCATTTTGTATCAGTATTGTTAATGTTTTGTAAATGATTCTTTTTAATTTTTTGATCAGTTTATTTAGAGACCAACGTGACACAAGCAAAAAATCGCCCTAGTCAAAGGTCATCTTGATTGAAAGAAATAAAGTGAGAGAGAGAGAGAGAAGCGTGTTATTAAGGGAACTCTTAGTGTTTTATACCTAATTCTTAAAGGTAGAAAGGTTATACAAAGAAGGAATGACAAAAGGAGGAGTGTGAGTTTGAATGGAGAGAACCAGGAGGAAGTTAAGTTTTTTATATATCTGAGTGGACATGGCAGTGAGCTGAAGTAAGTCAGGTTTGGAGAGGGGGCTGAGGTCTTGGGTGTATTGAGGAGCATGTGAAAAGAGAAGTCACAGTCTGTGAGAGCAAAGCTGGGTATGTTTCATAGTATAATATTCCTGATAGTGCTGGATGGATGTGCGTTTTGGGGCCACAGATGATAAAATGCAGAAGAGAATGGATGTGTTGGAAATTGAATGCTTGAGGATCGTTTTTGGTGTATGTGGGGGGTTGATCAAATAAGGAATGACTGGGTAAGAGAGAGTGTTGGTAGTAAGGAGAGTATGATGAAAGAGCTGCATAGGATGTGCTGAAATGAATAGTGTTGGTAGTAAGGAGAGTATGATGAAAGAGCTGCATAGGGTGTGCTGAAATGAATCTATGGAAATGCTGAGGGAGGAGAGGCTGACTTAGAGTATTTGTGTGTTAGAAGTGGAGGGAAAAAGGAGAAGGGGGAAAAAGAGAATACGGAACAGTGGAGTGAAAATGCCTGAGTGTTTTAGGCTTGAACATGCTGGAGGGTGTGAGGCATGCATGGGGTGTAGCAAGTTAGAGCAGTGTGATACAGGGGATGACTTGCTGTCAGTGGGTTGAACCATAACATGTGAAGTGGTCAGGGGGCTTGGCTGTAGGAAGGGGGGGCCCTGGAATCAGTGCATTATACATGACAGCTAGAGAATGGATGCGAGTAAATGAAACCTGTCTTTGTTTCTGACACTGCCTCACTAATTGGGAAAAGACAATCAGGTATGAAAAAAAATAATATTGGAAAAACCTTTCTCCTGGCTTGTGCACATAAACACCCTTGACCCATGTGTTTGTGAACAGTACATCTTTGTGTTGCTGCTTCTGCATGTTAGTGTGATTAAACTTTTGTGAGACTTTGTGGTCTTATGTTGCTTCCAACTAAAGGAAGAAACCTCCTCAAGGTTACTGGAACCAAGAAGGAGCAGTCTGCTTACTCTGTCAAAGAAAAAATAAAAGACTTCAGTCAGATGTATCATAGTGGAGAGGCAGAGCCTCATTTCCAAGCATGAACAGATATTCCTTGATCCCTAAGAATGTAAAGTATAAAGTAGCATGACATATTTTTATCTAAGGAGTCAGGTGTGAAGTGATATAACTCAAAAAGGCTGAAAAGATCACTACTTGTAGAAGGTAAACTTCTTTCACCAGTGCTAGAAGTTTAATTGCTGCATTAACCCAAAGAGATTACCATATCTTATATCTCATGTTTTGAAATTTCTTCTACCGTTTTATGACTTTATCGCTTTTTTTTCCTTAAGGAAATTTTTTTTTTTTTTATTGTGAAGCTAACTACCATTTGTATCCTTAAGTCAGTAACTTATTCACTGGTATGAACACACAGAGTTCTTCAGAAATGTGTTAAGCATTGTTTTTAGGTGGTTAACTGAAGAAATTAAGGATAGTATGTCAACAGCTAAGATGTTCATCTGTCATTTTGAATTTAAGAAATATTGCTGACAATACAGCATCAAATATTTTTGTTTTCAGCCTAGTGTGTATGACCTTCCCAGTGCATTGTCAACGCTACTGTGCTATCATGACCTTGGAGTAACTCAGGGTCGAGAGGTGCTTCGAGCTAATGCTCGCGCCTTTCTAAGTGATGCTAACAGCCCTCCTCTACTTTTGCATCCTGAGGGTGCTACCACAAGTGGTAACTTAGCTCTAATGAAGTAAGTGAATGAAAATAATTAGAAAATAATGAGAAATGTAAGTGTGTATTTAAACTGTTTCTCCTAGTCATGCAGTTATCTTTTTTTTTTTTCATATTGTTTGCTCTTTCCTGCATTAGCGAGGTAGCTTGAGGAACAGATGGAGATATGGCCTTGTTCGCTCACATACATTCTCTGGCAGTTATGTGTTATGCATATATTTTTTTGCAAATGTTTGAAAATTTTGAATGTCATCAATCTATCTTTCTCTGTCTCTGCATCTATCGATTGTCATCAATCTATCTTTCTCTGTCTCTGCATCTATCGATCTATCTCTGACATATTGTGACATCTTTTATTAAACCAAGCAGGGAACTGAACAGGTTCTTAAAGTACATATGGTAGCCTTGCTAGCAAAAGGGCATTAGTAAAATTTTTCAGGACCATCTGGTCATCATGGAAATTGGAGGAGTAAAGGTGAACCCCTGAAATAAGCTAAATGCCCATAAGAAACTGTTGTTTTCTTGAACAAAACGTCTCTAATGTTCATAGAAAAGGGATATGAGTGATTGATATTTCCCGTAATTAAAGTGGAAAAAGTATGTAGGAGCAGTTTTAGATATGAAATATTTTTGATGTGTGGTTTTAAAGTTGTGGATCAACTTTATTGTGCAGCTCAGTACAGAGTTCCAAGCTTTTTGCATGAAATATGTTCAAAAATTGTGCCTCAAAATGTAAAAGAAGGTAGCTTATATTCTTGTGAATATGGTAATTAGTCCACCCTAAGTAAGTGGAAATAGAGGTAGAAATGAGAGAGCTCTGGTGACAAGTTTGTGTGAGCTCCCTTGGACAGGATTAAAGAGAGTACAACACAGGTACTTTGAGTTTTGAACATTTCCTTTTTGTTTGGTCTGTATAATTTTTGTATTAAAGGTAACTCCTTCCTCAGATATGGAACATGGGCTTTTGAGCTGAATGGGTCAGTACTGGCAGTTGGCATCCGTGTGTGGCGTCTTCCACTCCTTCCTTTGGCACCATCAGTCCTAGGTGCCTCGTGGGCTGCTGACCTCTGTTTCATGCTCTTCTCTCCTGTCACAATATTTACTATTAAGTAAGAAATTAATTAATTTATTAATACTTATTTGCCTTTGTTTTCTTATGAATTTATCACCAGAGCTGTATCATTCACAGATAGCAACTAGTTTACTCGCCATGGCTTCTTGTTTCTAGCATGCTGTAGAACCACCCATTACACCAAGAGCCGTGCATATACCTCCCTCACCACCCTTTCCAGAATCATATTATCATTTTCAGGATTGTAGATTTCTGAGAGGTCATCTCCCATAGACTGGATATTTAGCAATACTATATTTGATTCAAGAAAAAAGGAGTATTGTAAACCATATAAATATGGTGTCACAAAGACATTTAAATTTTGATGCATTGCTAAGGCCTCTAAATCTTTTTATGCTACCATCCTTTAACCCTCTCACTGCTTTGGATGTCATATGAGAATTCAAAAAGGTTTGCTTTGGACCTCATATGATGTTTTATTGGTTTCCTCTCTCATTTGAGCTCCCAACTGATGTTTGTTTCCACCAATTATATATATATGTCACTAGTATTTTCTGCCATAGTGAAAATTATTTCACATTCCTCAGTCATCCATAGTGCATTCCCACGATTATATAATAATTAGGACTATGGAAGTATAGGTGATGAAGAGGAATTAAATATTATGCTTTTCAAATAAAGTTAAATATGAAGAGAAATATGTGATCATAGAAGTGGAAGATAGTAATGGAACAGAAAAGGAAGTTTCTAGACTTTTTTTAATGATGTAACCAATTTTATATAAGTTGCAACATTACAATAACCTTTAGAGTGTCCATTATAGTCTTATGAATGGTGTAATTGTGAATTCATTGGGTAGCAATCATTTCATGCTACATAGTTACGGACAGTTTTGAAGGAATTATGGTCCTGATATCTTTAAGTGACTTTATATTCTTTTTCTTTTTTTTTTTTTTTCTTCGTCTGTTTCCTAGCGCTACCTCGCTGACGCGGGAAACAGCGATCAAGTATAATAAATAAATAAATAA
>JAYMFT010202141.1:0-11655 GCA_038088735.1 Panulirus argus | reverse complement strand
TCTCTCTCTCTCTCTCTCTCTCTCTCTCTCTCTCTCTCTCTCTCTCTCTCTCTCTCTCTCTCTCTCTCTCTTTAAATGGCGTTAAGGCCAGACCACTTCGCTTGGACCTTAGGTCTGTGTGATCTGTGTATCTATGTAACTCTCTAAATCAGAACTAACTTCACCTTCCTGTGCTTGGGCATTTCATCAGAGGGACACCCTAACTTTTCTCCAGAATTATTTTCGTCTAGTCCAATCCTTTTTTCGGACCCATCCCTATCACATGTTGTTAATGGTTGTTCCTTTGAAAATTATACTATCCACCATTGCTGTATTGCCTGCTGTGCCGAGGTGCGACACAGCCTGATCTTAATCAGCATAATGCGCTTTGCCTCCTTCCCTCCTGAACTGACCTACTGACTGTTCACTTAAACACTGAAAGAAATAAAAGATTCATTAAAGTTTTAAGATTTCATGTAGGCAAGCATTACATGGTATATCCCCATACGGCCCAAACATCTATTAGCCTAGTTTAACTTTTCATTAAGTTTCCTCTAAAAGTTACTGAAGCTTTGCAATCACACTGACAGTTAACTTCGTCCTCTTCCCCCCGCCTTTCATCACCAGATTAAGAGGCACATAATCTCCGTCTCCCAATTCGGACAATTTGCATACGTCCTTGTGCAACTGGCCTTATGTCATGGCCTGACGCAGGGTGCTTCTCTGCCACCAGTAAAGAGCAGAAAACAGGTGCCGTGTCTGAGCCCACCCGCCCGGCTCTGGTTACTTGATCCAGCCGGGGATTACGCCGCTGAGCGTCATCCATGGGTTCCTGTACACAGTCTCCTTACACCATCCTACAGCTCTCTACTGACAATGGGACACAGTTTGCAAGCGTTCCTGGCCTACATTTGATTGCAATTCATAACATCTACTGAACAGACGTTCATTTTCTACGTCTGTTTGTAAAAGTCTACAAACCATAGTATACATGTTATCATAACTCTCAGCGCGACAGCAGTGTACAACATACACGGCTCACCTCTGACATGTCTGCTCAGGGAATATTCAATTATTAAGTCCCTAAAGTACTTCTGAGCCACGAGATTGTCATAGTTCCAGTTACATAACGCGATAGGCAATGTTGTTTTGACCTGCCATCACCTCAGACCCAACAAGACATATGGATGATGTGCTCAACAGAAAATGCCAAAAGTGATACTCTTTACTGATATTCCGAAAGGTGACGTCAGTGACCGCACGAGCCAGCCGTCCTTGTCCACAAACTACGAGGCCGTCACCAATCATGAAGCTTCTTTCCTCTCTCTCTCTCTCTCTCTCTCTCTCTCTCTCTTTCTCAGATTCATTCCTGTCTCCCTATCCCAACGCTACTTTTTGATCCATCTCTCATTCTTGTCACTAATGACTATGTCTCTGTCCTTCTTTTCCTGATACAGTTCCAACATCAAATCAGGAAAGCAGCACGCAAGACACACCATAGCGATACTTAAACCTTCACTATGAATATTTCGTCTCTTCACGACCACAGTCCTGGCCTGAGCGAGGTGTAATTCATCCTGGCCTCCCGGGTCTCCCTGCTGCCCTCCACTACCTCGTCGGTCTCCCCCCCATCATCTACAACCAGTCCCTCCCTCCCACCTCCTACCCTCCATTTTTTCTCTTCCAACAATGAGCTTCCTCTCACAGAACATTAATCGCCTTCTCAACAACCCTGAAGAGACTCCTCCCCCTCTATATCTACAGTGGCCCTTCCCACGCCCTAATATTAACGTTGCTTCTTTCCTAATACATTAAAAATTTCTCTCACAATGCACCATCTTTCTTACTCCCCCATTAACTATATACAACCTTGCTAGAGTCTTAGGTCCCAGCTTACCTTCCATCTACACACTCCTTCCCAAAGGAAAGGCCTCCATCTCGCTGTAACTACATATAACTTCGCAATGCCTTCCACTTCCCTGTAAATTACGCTATCCCCACGGGAGCTCGGTTTCCACCTAGCCCTTTAGCTGTACACCCGCTGGTATAAGGCCTGTTCTCCCGTTTCAATACAAAATGAAGTGGCTTCCTCTCCTTTTACATTACTCACTGCCCTTCCTACAGCAAGGCCTTCTCTCTGGCACACGAGCTTCCATCTAACTTTCCTTTAACTACCAAGTATCTCTGAAAACAGGGGCTTCTCCCCCACCTGCCTTTAATCATTATGTCCCTCAACTCTTTCGTTTCAATCTTCTCTACAACTACTTGGCCAGTTTGAAACAAACTTTGCAAGGATGATCCTTGGGCGTTCTCTTTTCAAAATTGTGTTCGGTTTCATTTCGCGACAGGCTAAAAACTTTATATATGAACTCATTAAAACGCAAATAGGAGACACCTCATAATGTCCACATGGAAAATACTCGCTAGTTTTGTACCTAACCTACATAGAAAGGTAATGGCTTCACTGGAATGACAGTCGGAGATGGATGAACTCATTAGGACCACTAAAGAGCAAGAACAAGAGGTACTTGTGTTGCCTGATGCCCCGCCACGGGATAGATATAAGACAATAAAACAATATGCTATTGAGCCTATCAATATGCAAAAATATACACACCTTATTTGTCTTTATCTAACATATACAGGTTACGAACTTGAATTTCTCCAGACTCAAAACTATCGAGTTACAATTCTTACAAAATGAGTTTTTCCTAAATGACATGTAAAATCAATGTAATAACGTGCCCTTAAATATACTCAGATCGTCATCTGCACTGATGTACTTACGTTGTAGCGATCAAGTTTCTTCCGAGTCATCGTGCTGACAAGAATGAGTCCACAGCCAGACAGACAGATGCAGGGGTGACGATATAAATGTCCCGCATCCTCAACATGATATCTAGAGGAGGGATGTGAAGGCAGCGCAATTGTCGGCAGCCCATGTTCAACCTACTACCAGCAAATACAAGGAACACCGTGGGAAGACCCCAGGTATTGTACCAAACCAGCCGGACACCAAAGAGCCTTTTAACCAAGGCTCTCAAAATGGAACCTGTCGTGAACGGACCTGAGAGAGTAGAAGACAGTCCACGAAACCAAGGCCAAGATGTATATGGCACAGCTAAGAATTTATAGATGTACCATCAGCCACGGAGAGGATGAATAACGCCGGAGCTCAACCAGCTACCACGGTTGAAATTCCAACATGGTTTAGTGATCGTTACACAGATCTGAAATTTAAGCAGTTCCTCCTCCTTGCCACCTAATTCTGACTCCGCCAGTAATTTGGCCATGTCAAAAATTAGCAGGAATCGATCGCCCCCTCCCATACCCTCGTGTGTCGTCCTAAACTTTCCCTTGCAGGTCTTACTATATTATCTCTACATATTCTTTTTCACTGTGGTCTGTTTACTCCTTTATCATCTGTATCTAACATGGTCTCTCTCTCTCTCTCTCTCTCTCTCTCTCTCTCTCTCTAAACTTACCTCACATCCTGTCTGCCAAATGCCACATTCTGCTAACAAAAACGTTGACGTTCCCTCCCAATCCCTAACCCGCAAAACGTTACTAAACATCAGATAATATGTCCCCATTGTAGGTGTTGTCGCTGCCTTGCCGTTTTGGGCCATTACCTTGGATGGAGGCGAGGGATTACCTGAGTCTTCCCCACCCACTGCCAGGCTTCCTTCATTATCCCCCATCCCTATCCCCCTAACCGAAAACGCACAGCATCAACAGTGAGCTAGGAAATTACCGTCAGATAACATCCCCTTCCACCCCCTCGCAACACCTGATGAGGAATCAACTTGAAGCTCCTCCTCTTTGGTAAACGTAAATGAAATTGTCTTAAGAGCCAAGAAACTAAATCTGTGCTGTATGCTTTAGAAAGGGTAGTTGTATATACATGTGGTTACAGAGTCAATTTTACTTCCCTGAAGTTGAGAGCCTGAGACGACATGAACCGCAGTGTTTATAGTTACCAGCAATAACTCGTTTTATATAACTGATGATGCACAACAATATCTCTAAGACAAAATCTACCTGTCATTGGTTAACACAATGTTGGCTTCGGGGCTGTCATCTGCCCACAAGGTCTCATTATACGACCAAGTTGGGTCCTTGGCCAAGGTCTGGTCCACCACCACGTCTGGTAAGTTCCGAACACAGTATCGTAACCCTACGTCAGGCCAGGTACGTACTGACGGTTGCTACATACCGGTAGTTCTCCTGGGACCGTGAAATCTAATACTTTGTAATCACCTGTTGACTCAGCCTTTGGTCAGATCCGACAGCGACCATGTAAGAGCCTTTGGCCTGCCTCTCGTCCTCCACCATTTACCTTAACAAGAGCACGTGTCTAAAAAATATCCAGTCCGAAACTAGCAACGGCTACCCGGCACCAAAGGCCAATAGTTTTAGCCGGTTCTGTAGCTGTCGAGTTTTGCAGTACTTTATAACTGTTCAGTAATGACAGACCCACACTGCGTGTCCCTGTGCAGTTATACCATAACCATCGAAGCGGTGCCTAAGGTCTTGCTCTACCGGTAACCTCCATTAGACTTTTGTTACGTGTATTGTTCATAAGATTCTAATGAGAATGAATGTCGTTTTCTCACATCAAGAGGCAAGTATACTTGTAAGTTTATATTTTGTGCTGATTAATTTGTCGAAAAATTATATGTTTTCCTCTGGCGTCCACATATACAACCATCAGAATTATTCATTGCTACTGTCCTAAAATTAATGATCAGCATGAATGATGTTACTAACTGAATAATTGTGTAATCATTATTGTAATTCTTTACCTCAGCATTTCTGAGCGATTTGGTAAGCGGATGATGACCGGGGATAGTTGGAACTGCGAGAAAATGTTCCGTAATACGTTGTCACGTGCAGGCAATCTGAACCAAATGAGCATACTCAGAACGATAACTAATGAACTTAATCTAGTCCGTTTAATGATAAGGTCTGGAAACATTGTAGTAATCAGTCATCTTCATTTCTTCAAGCAGCCATCAAAAATCTAACCATAAGATCCATATATGTTGAAGCAGGAATTGGAAACTTTCGATACTTTATCCCACATCAGATTTGTTAACTCCCAAAACACCGTGATAGACATTACAAGGGAGCAGCCATTGCAGCAGTTCATCCTCCCTTATGGTGCTGACTGACATATGATCTAATACTCAGATCAATATCAGCGGTCACAACTACTGGTATTACCATACAGGAGCGAAGCTAGCCAACAAAAGACCAAATATTGCAGACCTGTCGCCACAATCCACATTCGTCAGAACAATGCAGTGTTACTCGGAATCCAGATAATGAAGATTTTCCATAGCCTGCTCTGGAGTAACACGCTTTTGGTTCACCTGAACGCTAAATATCTTTATATAAACAATCCGACCTGAGCCCGGTGGTTTTAACAAGTTACTCTCCATAACTGTGCTCAGGTCTCAACCGGAAGATAGGAACCCCAACTGGGGTCATTTCTGGTGGAAACGAACCAGGTTGCGCCGACTAACGAAGACGTACATAACGAGCGTCTGACCTGAGAAAAATAAGGACTAACGGGTTGGAGCTCCTGAGGTCTGTCACTATATCAATGAATCAAATCCTTCATCACAAACCACCTGCCCCGCCTCAATCACCAGTCACTCGCCTTTAACCGGCTCCCGAAACCTGTTGGCCTTGAAGGAATCAAAAGTCGGACGAGTAATGTGTCTGTTGCTGGCCCGTCAGTTCTGAAATAAAACTCTCTGAACTCACTAAAACGAGACATGTGACTTTGGAATGAAAATGAACTGCTCGGAACGCTCACACAAACGGCCTCTAAGATCTGACATGAACTCAAACCAATAAGGAAGGGATGAGCCTCTGAACGACTATGTACCGACCCTTAAACGAGTCGGTACAACCTCTGGTTATAACTGTGTGACCTTTGACCTGATCCATACCCTTAACAGGAGGTAAAAGAGCAGGTAATCATACCCAAGGGTAGTGGCCTTGCGCTTAAGCGATTAGCAATAGTTCTTTATTTGGGAAAAAAGGAGTCATTTTATGGATGACTGGAAGCGACAGCGTTTAAGTTTGGTCTCGATAACTACAACAGACCCAGAACCTCTGTGTTTTCCTTACAATATGTAAGGATGTATGTATGTATGTATGTATGTAGTCTAAAACTGTATGGTATGACTCATTACTGGCCATGGTTTTGGTTTCGTAAACATATCTAAAGATAGCTCTAAAATCATCTGGAGATCATGACGCGAAACACGGGAAACAATGACAAGAGAAGAAAAAGAGGGAGGAGGGAAAGAGGCAGGTAAAGGGGTTGTTCCTACTACAGTATAAATACGCAAACGCACAATCAAATTGCTCAAAATAATTCCCTGATGATGCAACATACCACACACTCGACACCATATCATAATCTTGTGATCAGCTAGAAAAGGCATTACCATAAACTACCGGGGAGTTAAATCTTTCTCCTGAAAGCGACACCCAGACACTCGAGGATCCTAGCACCCACATACTCGAGGTTCCTGACAGCTCACATTTGGGGACTCGAGCAAATTTAGCAATGACATTTGTTTGTTTTGACGACTTAGTCTTGTCTACTGATAAAAAAATAATGATACAATTTGAACCATTACTGTGAAGCTTTAATAACGTGAAATGTATTTTTCACAACCATGGGAAATTAACTATTTGATTTTAAAGTAACCTGTCTCTAAGCGATCTTATACTGCCTGCAACTGGCCGTGAATATTAAAATCTTGTAAGGCAGTTCTTTCCACTGTATTTTTCATGATATGATGCGTAATGACAAAGGTTTACTTTGCTCAGTGCAACGTGTATATCTTCAGCACACGTACAACTTACCTGATAATTAATTTTCAGCGTCACCCGCATAACTGCACACTTTTGTCCACCAGTAGGTCACTTCCAGTCAACACTGCAATCCTCACAACACTTGCCATCCCATATTAAACATGCAAAAATGACCACGTGGTTAGCCGACACGAGAAGTGAACCTCTTCCCCAACACGGCCAACACAACACTGAGCAGCCGAGCTGGGCCTCTACGAGCTGTCCGTCCGCCGCTGCCACCACCACCACCACCCGGTCCCCTCGCTTGCACCGCCTCCTCCACCCTCCCGCCCGCCCGGACTCCCGACCATGCTACCACCAACATCACGCAAATCCCTCCGGAAATTATCCTCCAGTGAGTTACAGCAGTCTGCCTGTAAATGTTTGCCCTGCTGGTTATCTAACGTATAATTGTTTAAAAAGATGTTCACTCATGTGTGTGGCACGTGATGCACTTTCCCAAATAAAACGTTTGTGCAAGTAAGGATGCAGACCCCAGATCTCTCCTGGAACCATTCAGTTATAAGGAATACGAGCGGGAGCTTCTGGAATGTTTACACAAGAGGGTAAACAAGTTTAGTTCTCGGGTGTATGGCGGGCTGCTGGCTGGACGGAGGACGGTACTGCGTCGTGGTGGAACAGGAAGACAGATGAGATAGGTGGGTGGGTGAGTGGGTGGGTTCATGTGAAGGGGAAGAGATGGATGGGCGCTATGCTAGAGGAGGGTGAGTGATGATGGGAAGGCATGAGCGACGGCAGACCTGGGGGAAAAGGAGACATAAGAAGACATGTTTCGCGGAATTATTGTTTTCCACGGGAGGGGGAGTTCAGAATGGTTGGTGACGAGGATGCGGGTTTTCTGTTGAGAGGCGCAGCAATCTCCTTGATAGGTGCGCTGCTTCGGATGGGAACGGGTGGGTGAAAGTTAGAGAGAGGAGCGCAGTAAGTGAACTCGAGGGAACTAGTTCCGTTCAGACAATGAGGCTTCCTGTAGAACTGCCGGGCTGGTTTGCGTTCAAGGCTCCTGCTATGTAATGCCACATACGTACTCGAGGAGACGAGTATCATTGAAAGTGTATATGAAAAGTTATATGAGTTTGTATATATGTTTAAGGAGTTAGTGTGAATGAAAACCATTGCTGCCACCAAGTTGTGTTATACTATATGAGCAAAAATGAAGATGCAGCTCCTCTTTTAGTGGATGATTCAAATTATGATAAATTCTTTAGTTTTTAACTAACGCACGAAAAACTGAGAAACAGGAAACGAAGTGTGAGGATATAACAGTTGGAGTCCGGGAACATGGAAACAAGAGAGGAAAAAAACAGTGTGACAAGTTGGGAGAAGTGCATGAAAAGTGGAGAAATAACGGGCGACTCTTTTTGCTGTGAAATGGGAGGGTTAGGGGGAAGAGAGAGAGAGAGAATGTGTGTGTATGTGTCTGTGATTACTCAGTTGTATGAGGGGTAGAGAGTTTTAAACCGTTTTGCCCCGTCTCTTAATCTGGTATATATGTACCAAGTCATTATTCTTACGTGTATACACACACACACACACACACACAACACGTGTGTATACAAAGTTTATACAAAGGCATAAGCGAACACCATTAAAATGCTTTATATGTATACATCATTATACATAGGGTCAGTCAGCGAGGCAGATAAGGAGCATTCATCGCTGTAGACGCATTCCACTACTCTGCCAAACGCTGACAAATGAGTCGCTGCGCCTGAAGCTGTTACCCTGTTCTATCCTGACGACCTTAGTATCTAACTCCTGGGTTCTGCGGAAAATCGGTCAGAGTTACTTAGAGAAAATATCATGATATTTATGTCGGGAAGAGGCGTGCGCCAGTGATATGCTAATTATCTTTCTATCCAAATCCAACAGATTTTGTCATCATGCCGCAGTGTCCCTCTCAATCCTGTCATATGAAGGAAGCTTTAGAACATCAAAGTCAGAAGTCAGGACATCGCACGGCTTTGTTAGATGCCTAGGTTAATTAACATGTGAATACGAAATCCTCCACTGTAGTTTAGCAATAATAAGTCACTCGCAATGGAGCTGTTAATTAGATGATATGATGTACGTTTATAGATCATTACTTACATGCCTGAGGTAAGGGACTGGTTAATAGCATCGCTTGTCTCAAACAAGGTCATGCGGTAGTAAGTCTGGCCTGGCCACTAAGAACCCAGCACGTAAAATGAATGTGACCGTAACAAGAGAATTGTGTCATCGAAATTTACAGTCGGGTTATGAACTATCGTCTAGAGTGAAGAACACTTGGTCGATCTCAGCTGAGCCTGAACACATAACTGGGAGGGAATTATGCCGGCCGCTGTGCACTAACCCAGGGAGTTACGCCCATTTCCAAGGGTTAATTATCTGTTTTTTTACATCTGTATCACGCTGTTGGGACGTGTTCATCGAGCGAGCTGGTATGTAGGGCGCGAGACTTGAAGGTGAGTGTTCAAGATGTGTTGGTAAGTCCCAACACGGTGAAGGAGAGTGTGGGGAGAGTGAAGGTAGGAGGGAGAGGCTTAAGGTGACACCGGCATGTGATGCCGTACCCGAGGTGGTGTCTGGAATGTCATAGCCAAAGTTTCTATAAACATCTGAATAAGTTTCAGAATGCTAAGTTCGAGGAATCACCACAGAAATTTTTCTCGCCTATTGCACTACTACTAGTACTACTACTATTTGTAGTTACCGTGTACAGCGTCCGGGGTATAGCGCCACCATTACTAACGCTTATGCATTCCTTCACCTTCTCAGGCTAACAACCAACCCTAATTCAATCCTACGAAAAAGTAATTAATCATCAAAATGACAAACCATTTTAGAAACAAACAAGTTTCAGAAGGAGACAGAGGAAGAAATGGAGTGTTTGCAGAACTGAAGGTAAGCAGGTTACTGTTTCCCCATCTGGAGATGCTGCAGAGGTCACAATTAATAGAGAAGATACGTATGTTGAACGCAGAAGCGAGTATAAGCGTGGGGAGGGCAGGGGAAAACGAGATAAAGTATCTAAAATGGAGTCATCGGCATGAGAGTGAATAGAATTGGAAGCTGAAGAGAGAAGATCATTAATGGAAAGAAGAACGAGAGCAAGCGATAGAACAGAACTCTTACACCACCGTTGATAGGTTAAATGGGATGTTGTTCCATCAATGACCGATGTAATGGACAGATTAGAGAGAAAGTGATAAACTAAAAAGAGAGAAGGAAGCAGAAAAGCCAAAATAAGTACACTTACGCCAAACTCTCTCAAATACTTTGTGAGATGTCAAGAAAGGTTTCATCAAAATCTCTAAGAGAGGAGGACGCGAGGTGAGTCAAACACATCACCAGTAGACCTTTCACCACTAAAGCCGAACTGGTGATCTAAAAGAAGGAATGGAATTCTAAGTGTTTAAGAAAATGAGAGTTAAGGAGAGTTTTAAAAACTTTGGAGGAGTGAGAGGAATGGGGCGATAGTTGAAAGGTTGAAGTGGTCTCCTTTCTCGGGGATGGGTTGCACCAAAGCATGCCATTAAGATGAAGGGAAAGCTTAGGTTTCAAGTCGGAGATGAACTAAGCGAAGAAGGATCGGAGTTAACTCTGAGGCTCACTCCATTAGGACAAGAGTACTTGGAAGGCCTTGGGCGAAGAATATATAGTAGGGAGCACAGGTTCAGTGGGAGGAGATAGGGGAAGAGGCTTACATACGGAGTCATCCAAAGTAGAGTTGAATAAGAATGCGACTTTATCAGCAGGAGAATTAGATTAAGATTGATCAGGTCGGAGGAGAGAAGGAAAGGCTGAGTTAAAGAAGTTTTTGGATATGCTCTAGTATAAGGACCGCAAACAATCATCTGGAGATGAAGTCAAATCAACGCGCTTTCATTTTATGAAGGTGTTGTGCAATGATTCCCAGCAGAAGTTAAAGCAGAGTGAGATTGTGGAGAATGGGAGAGTTTCATGACGCGATACGCTCTGTCCGTGACGCGACAATAATCAGAAGAGGGATCAACTCACGTTTGGAGGAGTATGATTTAGTAGAAGAGACGTAGGATTCCACTCCAGCCGAGGTCACCTCCGAGAACCGGTCAGCAAAGCTGTCTTCAGTTGGAGAAAATCGGTTATATAAAGTAGACTATAACACACAAAATGGCAAGACAAAGCAGTCCTTGCTATGTTTCCGAACAATATACTTACAGGCAAGACATTAACCATCGTTCACACACAAAAGGACGTCTAAGCCTGCTCCTGTTATAACCTAGCTCACAAGAGATCAGAGCCAGCCCCTAGAGCAGTCTAGCTGATAAGGGATGGGAACCAGCCCCTGGAGTAGCCTTGCATACAAGGAACAAGACCCAGCCCCAGTTAGCAGCCAAGCAAAGAACGCTGACGAAAATGAAGTGGATCCTCCTACGCCCACCGCTGTGGCTAAACCCATCTTATACTCAGCCATGTCCTCAGTTCGTTTCTCTGAATTCTGTAAGTAGGAATCATTGCAAGTTTCTACAATTCTTACTTCAGCAACTAATATGAAATCTGTCAGGTTCTACAAGAAAAGTCTGAGGCAAATCTCCTACAAGAAAGACGGCAACACAAATTACTAACAGAAAACCTTTTCTTTGAAAAAAGTGAAAAAAAAAGAAAAACAGGCAGACCGATAACAAGGCACTGCCGGAAATTATAGATTATTGGAGGAAGATAAAACACCAGCGGCGTAGGTGCTGGGATACTGTCCTAGTGTGTCTTTGTCTCTTCTCGTCATTCCTTGTTAAGCATTAGCTTCATATATATATA
>JAYMFT010202130.1:0-11656 GCA_038088735.1 Panulirus argus | reverse complement strand
ACATTAACTGGATTATAATTATTCTGACTTCACTAATTACGTTACCGCCCGTCTTGCCTTTATTTCCTCGACCCATGGCGTCGCATCTTGACTTACCTGATGCTGCTAGTCTGCGTTTATTGCCTACTGAGAGAGAGAGAGAGAGAGAGAGAGAGAGAGAGAGAGAGAGAGAGATGGCCAAGGTGTTCGCTGGGGAAGTCCTGGCGTCTTTCACATGATGGTTTTTTTTCCCCGCGTCGGTGCCACATCGCGCGGGCCTCCCGGCGACATTAATGTTATTATTACCCTCCGTCAGGTGTAACCTTCGGCCCCTTCCGTTCATCAGCGGAGCCAATTTGTACACTCTACCCGGCCCGTCACTCCGGGAAGGAATTATCCCCGTATGTAGATGAGGCAGAGGGCCGACCCGTATTTCCCACGCGTGCCGTAACTCGCGCCCCTGCCTTCTTAATGAGTACAGCAGTAGGTAGACCTGTGATGTCTTCAGTCGCATCAAGTAAGAATTCCTACGGTAATTTTAAGGCGCACATCGTTACGGCTCCGTAAAAACAACCAATTCTGAGAAAGATAAGAAACTCCCCTGACGCGCAACTTCCAGTGTATGGCACCACGAGGCTCCTCACAAGGGAGCTGAACGCCTTCCCATACGAGCGTACTAGACCAGCCAGGATGTACGGCAATATGATACGCGACAACACACGGCTACAAACAGCGTAGTAGACCAGGCACCTCACCAGGAGAGCTACGTAACTGTGGAGGTTGAGGGGAGCGCCCGACCCCACTGTAAAGTGTAAACGCCTATACATGAACGATGATGTATTTCTCCCTCCAGTATTGGTATACACGAAGCAGTTCGTCCATAGCACTCGCCTCCATCATCCATCACCAGCATTTGTAAGTCAAGGCCGCAATAATAACAACATTAATCACTTTGTACAAAACGCGACCTTATCAAATATCCATCTGCTGGGGCTCCCTCCCACCTGCAGGGGCTACAGCAATACAGACGCAGCTTCGGGTACGTCAGTAGGAAGAATCCATTATACTTTGTCGTAATCTGACCAGAACTCTAGCAAAGCACTTGACACGACAGACACAAGGTCTTCCCAACAGACTAAATCTCAGTACCTAACAGACACAACCACTAATTCCGTACCTAACGCTGGGAGGCAACACTCGACAGCAACTGGAGGAGGGCGGGAGGGCGCAGGTGTCCAGAACAAGAGAGGCGATGGGATGGTAACAGTTAAGCCTGCAACACCTGATCTCCGGCGACGCTAGAGCCACCACCCCTCGGTGAGCAGTGCTTGCAAGCACACTCTGACTGGGGGAAGAGGAGGGGGGCGGCGGGAGGGAGGGGCTGCTGGTGCTTCAGTGAAACGAACAGAGAAATTGAATAAAATATGTCATAACTCGGGGTAAAAAATGAATGAACATCTTCCCACGCTCTTGTCTAGCTTTCAAGATCTCTTCAGAGGGGAGGAAATGAGTTCCTCCCCGTGAAGAGGTCTTGAAAGATAGACTGGCAAACGTTCTTCCAGTTTTCCTCTATCAAGATTTGATATGCGTCTGTAGCACCACGGAAGCCATCAGCCCCCGGGAAGATATCCCTCTCCCTCTACGAATTGTGAGGATACTTTTTTCTCTAACCGCACAATACCACTGTGGATAGAGAAAAAATGAAGACAGATAGACAGACAGTAGCAGGAGAGACGGGGGCTGCTGAGGGACGGAGCGACGGCACAGCGAGTTAGTCACGCCTCAACGCACTGTAACGGGAACTCGCTTCCTGTGTGTGTGATTCCCGCCGCAGCCAACCGCTCCCTCCCTCCCTCCCGCCCCACACACTCCCACAGTACCATCTCCTGCCTCCTTCTTCTCCTCCACAATTATCACACTTTTCCCTCTGTTACGTTTCCATCCCCGATCACCGTCCCTCTCCTCCTGCTCATGTCCTCCGCTACCGTCTCCTGGTCAGTCTTCACGACCAATATCGTTTTTCTCCGTCGTTCCTTCCCACAGATAACGCCAGCATCCTTCCTCTTCCTTCTTTACTTTCCTCACACATGTTTTCTGTCTTCCGCCTGTTCTACCATTTCTCACAATCACCTCCTCCTCTTCTACCCCTCCCCCTCCCTGGTGGCTATCGCAGGAGGTGTCGGCGCGGCGCAGCGCGGCGCGGCGTGGCGTGGCGTGGCCGGCCGGGCTGGTGAGGGCTGCTGCGGCAGGTACAGTTTAGGGACCTTCCGGGTACTACCAACGCAGCCCCAAGGACCCGGCCAGGTTCACGGCCGGTCACCTCCTCCTCCCACTCCGCCCCTCTCACCACGACTCCTTCCGCCCCTCACACACACACACATTCTTCTCGTATCTTGTGACTAACACGTTCTGCCCTTCCATTTCTAAATACATACGCTGGCGCTTTCATGTACCCTTCCTCATCCCCGGGAAACAACTTTCCAGCAAAGCTTTCTCTCTTGACACACGATCGACGAGACTATTCGAGGCTGCAGACCACAAGCCCACATACAGCCCGGCTGATCCGTCTGGAGTTGCCTGCTATGGCTATCTCTTACGTCAGAAATTCCTTAGACACGGACGCTGACGGTAATGTTTACTCTGCCTTTGTCACCAACGAATCGACGACTGTCCACAGTGTTTACCCAACACGTGACGTCACGTCCTACACTCTCACGGGGGAATTACTCCATTGCAGATTAACCCTTTCATCACGACGGTACGACGACCCTGCCCTCTTGACCTGGTCATTAAGGATTTAGTCAGGAGATCACGCTATCGTACCCTGGAGCAGCTCCAAGCATCCAAGACGTCCGTCAAATATTTTCGATGCGTATGTTAGGACGAATCCCTCCTGCCTGTCCTCTGACATGTGCTGAGGGAAATCCAATCTTCCGGGCCACTGCCAGTGCTCTGAGACACTGAGCCAAAGTGAGGCCAGCAATAACAGATGTCTCTACCCCTAGCAGTCCAACTCTATCCCTCCCCCACACACACCAGGGGCCAGTATCGACCTATAATTCTATTCTCTTCAACTGGACGGGATATGGGCTCTGTTTCTCTCTAAAAAAATGTTGGTAGTATTATCATGCTCTCAACTTCCTCGTTGACCCTCTGGACTTAGCTGTTTTCATAAGATGATTCGTGTAAAGGTTTTTGTTCTCAGCTCCTCGTTCCTGATCACCCATAAGGAAACAGTAAGCATTTCCACCGTCAAACATATCGCCATTTCCTTCAGCCCATTGAAACACAGCTCACGTGTGACTAAGGCTTTCACTGCGGTCGGTGGGAAGGGAGACTTGCGCACTGATCCGGGAACGTTCTTGGATAGTGACAAGAAAAGCGTTTACTGTCTGTACAAATATCAAACGTGAGAATGGAAAAACAGGAAGGGTGCAAGCGACGTTCCCTGGGGCAGGCAGCGTTTCATGACTCATACACTGGCTTCTACCTCGATGACATCAAGAACCCTTGCATTTCTTCATGACCAGTTAATCCAACATCCAGGTCTGCCGGTCTGAACATCCACCTCAATTTCGTGCGATGAGACGCCAAAGGGCAAACTTGTCAAGCGCCTCCGCCATGGCAATTCATATTGTATACATATCCTCCACCGCTTCGAGGTCCGTCAGTGTGGATGTCAAGTTGTGAAACCTCTCCACCCACATCCGCGCTGTTCTGGGTTACGACTTCCGGATATATATATCTACCTTCCTCGCCCACTATCTCTCACGAACAGAACCGGATTCGAAAATATTTCCACTAAAGACTAATAATGGATTGGATGCATGTTTTATTGGCCTACACATTCATATGGATGTATATACATACACATAAATATACATAAAGCATATATATATATATATATATATATATATATATATATATATATATATAAGTGTGTATACGGTAAAGTAGGTGGTCATGATTTATTCACCGGAAAGGCTGTTAAGTAAGCTTAATAAAGTAAGCTTCACGAAACACACACGACCTTCGAGCCAAAGTTTACGGCCAATACAGCATCATGAGACATAATTTTTTTTTTTAACCATAAACCAGACCCGGTTGGCCATAACGCGGCCCGGCCCACCACCCGCTAACTGCTCTCTTGTTAACCTCTTGAGAACGAAGCCAACACCCTCGAGTACAGTCCTCCTCAACTGAGGTGTGTGTGTGTGTGTGTGTCTGAGTTGAATCTCACGCTGTGACCTTTTCCTGTTGTCACTGCCCCGTCTCTCTCTCTCTCTCTCTCTCTCTCTCTCTCTCTCTCTCTCTCTCTCTCTCTCTCTCCAAACGTTTCCACCGACTCCTCGACCCAGCGACACACGTTTCCTACAGAGATAATCACTCACACTACCCGTGGTGCTAAGCCGGGAGCGCACGGACATCTCCCTCCCTCTCTCGAGCTCAACGGTTAGAGACAGTTATTTCTGGGTGTAGTCGCTGCATGAAGTGACGTCCGTTCACCCGTCTTCTTTCAGATCAGTCGAAATGTGAACATCTCCTGTGGTCTAGTTACGGGATGGGGACTCGTTACGGGTGTGGGAAGGGTCTCTGTGGCTCGTTGGGGAAGGGTCCCTGTGGCTCGTTAGTCACCACGATCTGAGTGGACTGGAGTCTGAAGTCAGCAAGAGTGGCGGCACCCGGGGAGGGAGAGAATGCCTCGCGTGAACCCTGAGACATGAACTCATATATTAGTGAGTTGTGGTCATTGCCACGCACTGCAGCATATGGCCAACTCTCCTCTCCCTTTCCTTCCACTCCCACACGACATCATGGTCAACCCTCTCCCCTCCTCTCTCTCCACTCTCACACAACATGGTCAACTCTCCTCTCCTCTCCCTTCCACTCCCACACGACATCATGGTCAACCCTCTCCTCTCCTCTCCCTTCCACTCTCACACAACAACGTGGTCAACTGTCCAGTTACAGAATTTTTCTAAGTGCCATCACTCTCCCTCCGGCAAGGGAGATAACCTCGGCAATCCGTCCGCTGGTTCCCCAGGTGACCTGACGCCACTAGTTCCTTACTGACCTGTGCTCCACTATACGGCGCACAACGGACGGTGAGCCGTGGTTGCGCCACCTGTCGAACTGGGTCGTGGCCCATCGCATGTTCCACGCCGCGACGTAATGGCCCGCCCGCCCCACCGTCAGAAACGCTTCTCATCCAGGTAAATCTGGGTGTCAAATGCTCCGGCAAGACAATGGCAGCAGCGTTCCTTTCACCTGCGATCCTTCAGAGACCAGCCAACGGCGGCGGCCGCATCCGTGCAGGACGGCCGGCAGTGCTGGCAAGCGGCCATGCGGGGAGAGGAGGTGCTGACCACAGTCAGGTGTTCCGCTAACCACACACACACACACAACAGAGGGTGGGAGGGAGACTGTGGATGTCAGACGCTATACACAGAGAGGAGAACGTCCTCCTCCAGGTACGCTTCTCATTTCGACATTTGCAGCAACCTGGAGCTGGTTCACTGTGCACCCCCCCATGCTCACCCCGTGAGCGGTAGCGCATAGAAGGAATACGGAGTCCACAAAGCGTCTTCGTCAGACCCCAGTGTGGCCAGATGATTGCGACAGTAGTTGCTACAAGCCTGGTTTACGACACAGGCTCTCAATCTTTCACAAGAGTACGTTTATCTGCTGCATGCAAAACGTGGATACAATTTTTCAGAATTTCGAGGAATTCCTTCCTCTCGTGGCGCCATGTCCGGTGGGGCAGATATGGTCGGCGTATTCTCTCTATACGATGACTTAATCTCTAGAATACGATGTCTCAACCCCTGGCGCATAATCTTTTTTTTTTTTTTCCAGGGTCTTCACTTTACCGCAGGGAAAGCGAAACCCTCGTAACGTATACGTAAGGTCAGGTAAGGTCCCTGACCCAGCTCGGGGGGGGGGGGAAGACCTCCGAAACCATCGTAATATATACGTGAGGCCAATTAAACAAACATAACATACACAAAAAAAAATAAAAGAAAACATTATAAAAATCTTTACCTTGAAATAACTAATTAAAGTGTGACATTTACACTAATCTTCCCTAACGAGGATGAACGCGATTATTTTCCCATTACCATAAGACAGCTCTGCCTCAGGGTGTGCTTTTATGTACACAAGGGACCTTCATGCTGCACCAGGGCTTCCTGTAGCAGCGCTCCCGGGGGACGTCCCGTCTATCTACTAATTCTTACTAATACACCAACTTTGTGCGTTTGCCACATGATGTACAGACTCCAGCAGCATGCTCCAGGTTAAACTAACTGTGTTGAAAAATAAAATTAAAATACAGTTCTACTTGCTTTGGCCACCCAGCTCCACGACCAACCCCTCTAGTGCACCCGGACAGACTCTCACAGAAGACGACAGTTAGCTGGAATCTTTCGAGCACGACGGTATACGACATAACGACCCAGTAGCAACGACTGAACCCATGAGTACGACTGAACTAACCCATGAGCACGACAGGACAGGACGACTCACGAGCACGACACGATGGCCCATAAGCAAGACGGTTGAACCCATGAGCACGACAAAACGACCCATGAGCACAATACGACCCATGAGCACGACGATCCGACCGAGGGTCGTTCCGTCACGCTTCAAGAAATCAATCTCGGGCCAACACGTCGCAAAGGGACACCATTCGTCTTCATCGCGAGCCGCCGCCCCCTCAAGCCAAACAAGAACAACGAGACGAACGAACCCCAAAGGCCACAGAAGCCAGCCCGGCGGGTGACGCAGCTCAGTCGACACCACATCAGCCGCTACTACGAACCACTCGATACCCACACAACACAAAAGTCGACTGCCAGACGTAAGACGGTCCTTCCCCCCCCCCCCCCACTCTTGGTATAGCAGAGCGTCACAGCCTGACGTTACGCTGAGGAGGGAGTAACAATAGTTGCTGACGTTACAACCCCCCCCCCACCGCAGTCACGACTGCCGCACTCACAACACCACCCGCCCAGGTTGTGAGCAGGTATTCAACTGGTCATTTTTTTTCCCCAAAGTTCCCCACCTGAGCGACAGACGCGTCGCAAAACGAGCAGAAAAGTACTTTCAAAAAGCAAAAATGAACTGGACATCAACGTACCCCATAAATTAATACTAAGTGAGGCTTCTTTTCTTCAAAATTCGTGCATATGTTTCATAAGTATTATAAAGTGAGACGAGACTTCCTCTCATTTTTGTATGTAACAAACACTGCCAGTGGGACTGGAAGGCATTCGCTGCGTCATGTGAGGTCAGGACTGTACCAGGCCGGCACGGGCCCATCTGCGTCTGCTGTGGTCCAGGCACCATTCTCCCACGCATGCGGCCGGGATCACGAACAACGAAGCTATTTCCATAACGAAAAACTGAGAGATAAATTCACGAATGCATAACACAACCAACACCTCCCCACAGAAGAGCAAGGCGGATTGAAGCAGGCGCTCTGAACATGTGGGGCGATTATCTAGGGCCACAGAGGTGGGCGGAACGGGTGGGTTGAGCAGGTGGGTGGGCCGTGGACATCCAAAGCCATGCAGCCGATCAGCAACATCCATCACCAACTGCGGATGACAACCTTTCCATATACAGCCCACTGACAAATGTCAGCCACATCAACCTTCAGGAAGAACATGCGAATGGAGCAAAGGCTGCGGGGTTTACGTAAAAGGCGGGGAGAGAGGGAGGGAGAGAGAGAGAGAGAGAGAGAGAGTGGGGGGGGTTGGGGGGGGAGGGGCAGTTTGACATTTATCCCTCGATGTTCTGGGCCTGCGGCCTTTACCCACCACTCTCTTCCTCCCATTCCACCAAAGTTGGCTCCATCCCCCGCGGCCTCACCCGGAGGAACCGGTCCCCCACACACGCACCACGTTACTTTACGTTGTTCGAGCAAGTCACTCCTTCTCCCACAGGTCCGTGGAACCACATCCCCTTCAAGGAGTCCTTCACCCTCGGCCTAGACACCAACTTTAAATTCGTCGGCTGTATCTTAGTGACCATAACCCACGTCGACGTCATCGGTGTACATAAGCGTGTACGTGGGAAGGACAGACTACGAGACGAACCCGCTGGTTCCGTGACACGGCTGCGGATCCGTGGAATGTGGAGCCACCGCTGCGTACGGTCTGTCGGTCACCTCGGGAACCAACCGTGTTCCCCGGAATGACCACTCGACCAACTCTGGATCGACCATTATTTCCAAAAACTGCAGATTCACATCCTCACCTCGGTAATACTTATTCAAATATTTTTCTATCTCCGTTATCACACACTGGTTGGCTATTTGGGTAATTCCAGGCCTCTCAACTGCCGGGGTCATTAAAGGCCGTCGAGTTATGACCATCACCAGAAAGAATCTTCTTCAACATCTTCGGGTGCTAGAGATAATTCAAAGACCACAGTACACCTCTAGCTTATCTATGTGGCCTGTGTTGGACGGGAGGTATCTTTCCCTCACGCTACCCCACCTGGGCACTTGGAGAATTTTTCGTCTACCCAGAGAAGTCGGTCGGCTGTCTACTGGCCCTCAAATTCGTCAAATCCCAAATGTACAGGCAAGCTCCTGAATGTCTCCCTCAGAAAACTCCTCAAATATGCCTTAAATTACTAAAAGGGACTCGGGCTCATCAAGCCTCCACCACAGCCTTGAACTTAAGGCACGGGAAGGCACGGCAAAACACCTAAAACCTTGACTTACGCTCTTAAACAC
This sequence comes from Panulirus argus, assembly GCA_038088735.1. Taxonomy (NCBI): domain Eukaryota; kingdom Metazoa; phylum Arthropoda; class Malacostraca; order Decapoda; family Palinuridae; genus Panulirus; species Panulirus argus. The sequence goes on along the minus strand of JAYMFT010202130.1, from coordinate 2,934 downwards.
CCGAGTTCCATTTCAGCCTTCGTGACTGGCCTCACTCAGACCAGAGCAATGGAAGAACCCGCTAAGTTGGGCCTGACCTAAGCAAAACCTGCTCTGCCAGACGGGCGCTAACTAAAAGGGCGAGGCAATGGTGTTCACCCCGAGGGGTGGCTGGGTGCCTGGGGGAAGGGAGGGAGGCCGCTGGTGACACGTTAATACCAGGAGACATCTGGCCTGGATCCGGCCACCTTCCATGGCCTTCGACCCCCCCGGATCCGCCACAACCACCGACGGTGAGTGGCACCAGTCAATCAGTAGTCACTGGCACTGGCTGTCACAGTGGCACCGATCAGTCACTGTCGTTGGCTGTGAGAGTGCCACCACTCAGTCAGTCACTGGCTGTGCGTGAGCGGCGCCAGTAGAAGCGATGGTTGCTCGATAAACACTGGCAAATCTTTTACAAAACCTTATCAATGACAAATTTATTATTGGACGCAGGTCGCTCTTTAATAACAAGCTCCGGCTTTTATCGCACCGGGGTAAACCTGATGACTAAATATTACTAAAGCCTACAACTCTCTCTCTCTCTCTCTCTCGGGAGGCGCGTGTATATGTTACCGGAGTGACCTTCACCAGGACTCGGGGTCTCGGCCTGGGGTTCCCATCGCTAGCATCCATCAAGCCAACGCCGGACTACTTCCCTCCCCTTTAAAACCCTGCATCAAGGGGGGCATGTGCCACGCGGCCGAGCTGCCGCCGTTTGAGAAGGCATCATCTCCCGGGCCGGCCCAATATTACCCCAACACCACCAACAACACACACACAGACCACTTCAGCAAGGGGCTAACGTGTGTAACACAGTATTGGGGTGGAGGCGGGGGGGGGGGGGGGGGGAGGGGGGGGGGGGGGGGGGGGGGGGGGGGGGGGAATGTGGGCTGCCGACTCGGTGTGTGGGTGGGAGTACTTATGAGGCGTAGGTGAAGTGCTAATCCTTGGGCGTCCTTAACCTGTGGGCATGGGGGCTCACATGTGAGACATGGGGTCTCACATAAGGCATGGGGGCTCACATGTGAAGCATGGGAGCTCACATGATGCACGGGGGCTCACATGTGAGCTCACATGAGGCATGGGGGCTCACATGTGTGTATATCAGTTTACATGTGAGCCATATGAAGTCACATGGGGGTATTGGGGGGAGTCTCGCAAGCGAGATATGGGAGCTCACGCGACGAGAGGAAAGCTGGCGTATGGACCACATCTGCCAACGCCATTCAAGAAAAATGGAAAAAAAAAAAAAATATCAACGATGAGGACTAAATATCCCCCCCAAAAAAAAAATATCAGAAGGATGATTAAAAAAATTAGTGGGCGAAAAAGCAGCAGAATTGTGGGAGAGACGGCCCATCTAAAACCCTTTTTACGATAACTGTGATGACGAGAGTGATCAATTCAACTGGATTACAGTCATTACACAAGCTTACCTGTCTCGTCATACACTATAATCAGAGTCTGTAATCACAGTCTATTTACATCTAAGTATCGAGAGAGAGAAAAAAAAAGATAACGTCGTGCTGTGTCAAGGAAGAACACTCGCCAACGCCGTCCTTGAGAATTCCGAAGGATTTCCGATCGATCCCGCGGAAAATGAGACGATATCGGGATTCAGAATATCGGGAGGCTGAGGGAAGAACTGGAAGGTCGGAAGTCGGGGCGAGGAAAAATCGGGATCCTCCGTATATTTTTTTCCCCCCCAGCGAGGTTGGCAGGTATGACGGACGTGCAGCCTGGCCCTCGGGCCCCGAGGGTGAGGTGTGAGAGTGTGTGTGTGTGTGTGTGTGTGTGTGTGTGTGTGTGTGTGTGTGTAAGTCACCAGCTATGACCTGGGCAAGACACTCCACACACACACTCGACAGACTCGAGAGAGTGTGGAGTTAATTCAGATACAGGAGCAAGTCGTCCTCGTGGTATATTATACTCCAGGATCGCGCTCTGCCAGCTAGACATGTGTCTATGTCACCGCTGTGATCCCAGTTCTTTGTCCGGTGCTCAACACAGGAGTCGCTGGGACTGCCTGGTCTGTGTGTACGCGTGTGGGAAGAGCAAATCCTTCGACTTAACTGAACTACTCGTTCTACGCAGGCTGAGATGCGTTTCTGGTTATTGGTTATCTTAGCAACGCGGTCATGACGAATGATAACAGCCAGACAGGGAACCCAAACAGGGAGGGAACCCGAAGAAAGAGGGAACACAGAAAGAGAGGGGAATCCGAGACATGGAATGAAGCCAGAGGAACTGCAGGCCAGATCTCTTGCCTCTGGAGTCTTTTAGGTACACAGCTTCGATATGGCTGACAGTAACACTACATTCTAGCTTAGGGCAATGAGAAGGGGGTGACGGCTGTTTCGCAGTTATGATGAGGCAACAGAAGAAACGCAAAGACCACCTTCACTTGTATAATACTAGGGCGGAACAGACGACGCCTTCCCGCGGGCGGCGGAGGCAAATAACACAGCCTTGCCTAACCACATAAGTCACGCTTTCCCTCCGCCACATTCACGTCACTCATTACGCTCCGTAACGTTCGCTCCCACACACCGGGTGACGCAATACCACGCCTCGTCTCGCGTGTTCCTCCCAGAGGGACCCGACCCGGCATAAGCTGGTCTTGGGAAACGGGAAAGAGAAACCTGGTCGACTCGGAGGACTGGTGATGATGGTGTTGACCAACAGTGTAACATGTGTGATGAGGACACCAGGGGCAGCGGTGAGGCGGATCCTCAAGCCTGTGACAGGAGAAAGAGAGAGGCACACGTCACCGAGGGCCATTATGGTCCCACACGCCAGTGCTGGTCCGTGGCCCGCCCACACACACACACACACATTAGCATCACAGCATGCCCAACGCCCACACACACACACAACCACAAACACCTATAACCGACAGAAACCGCTTCA
>JAYMFT010202119.1:0-11656 GCA_038088735.1 Panulirus argus | reverse complement strand
TTTTAATACTTAGTTAATTTGTCTTAAGGCCGGGTGGCGTTAGCGTGTGTCGCGCCATCGTCTTGGGCTAAGGGAGGGAGATTGTGTCATGCGTGTCTGCCACCCCAGCTTGCAGGAGTGCCTCTCGTGGCCTGATCTCATTACTTACCGTGTGTGTGTATGTCTGTGCCAACAACCTCCAGACCTCATGTGTCTGTTAATCTGTCAGCCATTATCCTCTGGACCTTCTCCTGTTGTGTCTGTTACTTTATCTGTACGCTATATTATTCGGGTCGTTAGCCCTATCATCACGTAGCCCGTCCACCGTCCCACGTGGCCTTCACGGCTTAACCCGCCAGCTTCCGTTTCCAGACGTGCACGTCTTTACCACAATTGCCAGGCCCGGTTTTAACAGCTACCGTTTCCATGCATCGTTAGCTGTATATTCTTGAGCTTTTTTTATTTTTAGTTTTAGTTGGTGTCGGTTTTACGAGCAGTTTTTTGGCCGATATGTGTTCCTTGAGGCCTTTCTTGCTGCCATCACCATTTCCATAAGCAGGTATAACTTCCACAGTTTCCGTGAGCGCTTTTGCACACACACACACACACACCAGCTCCACGAGCACCTTCAGCTTACCCCATTTTCTCTCACAGGTTTTTCCGCCGTCTCCATTTTCCAACACGCAGTTAACTGACACCGTTTTCTGTAAGACTTTTGGCTGCCACAAATTTTTGTATATTGGGTTGATTGCCACCATTTACATACTCCTCTACTGTTAGTTGCCTGCCACCATGTGTTTGTTTGGTCTTATGTATACCAACTGGCCGTCTCATACCCTCCCTCTGTTTTCTTCCATGCCCCAGAGTCCTTAAAGTTTAATTAGTTTTAGTTCTAAAGAAAAAAAGATTCAAAATTTCTAACGTATTCAGGATGGCAAATTTCTCTCCATCTCAAGATTTTTATGTTGAGCATCATAATTCAGGGGGATTATTATATATCATAATTAGGATAGGGTATTATGTACCATTATTACGTATCATGTCTCATAATTAGAGTATTGTGTTTCGTTATGGGAGAGTATTATGGATCATTGCTACGAAAGAATGTACAGTAGAATTTTAAGTATTGTTATTACGATAGAGTATTTTGTATACTTACGACAACGTCATGTGGCATAATAGCAAGAGAGTATCATAATTGCAAGTATATTATGTGTCTTGATTACGTGAGTAGTATGCGGCATTATGCTCCTGGAATTATACAAGAATGATATTAAGGAGAATGAGGAGAGTATGATGTATCATAATTGTGTGTTTACTGGATAATAGTTGCAGAGGTTTAGAAAATTTTACGTACTGTAATTACGTGAGTTATGTACCTTAAGCAGGAGCGGTGTGAGAATACTGTTTATCGTAGTAATGGGTAATGTGTATGAGAAAGCATTAGGTATTGTAATTACAAGGAAATATTTTGTGTCAAAAGTACCCAAAAATATATCATAATTATGAGAGTATTATTATCATAATAACTAGAGGATTATACCGTATATGAGAGTATTAGGTTCCTTCATTACAGAAGAGTATTATGTATGATAATTACTAGAGAGTATTATGTATTATTAGTTCGAGAGGGTATGAGGCTTGCTAGAGCATCAGGTATCGTAAGTACTTACTGGAGTATTATGCACTATGATTACGATATGGATACGAATTATTTGCGAGAGTATTAAATATCATAATTACGAGTGGGAAATGTATCATTTGCGAAAGTATTATGTATCGTAATCACGAGTGGGATATGTATAACTAGCGGGAGCATTATGCATCATGATGACGAGAGGGTGTTGTGTGTGTGCGAGAATTAGCGGGCGGGAGAGCGGTACAGCACGTGACGGTAGTTGTGGAAACATTGACCCAACTCGTTATAATTGTTATTGTCATGGACCTGTCGGGGTCATTCCTGGCGTGGTGTGTGTGGGTGGGTGGGTGGAGTTGTAATGGGTGTTGTTATCACCCTAGCAGGAGTGCAGGTGATAACGTGGCTCTTTGGCGCTACACTTGCTTGTACTGGCTAGGCTGGCGGTAGTGGTGGCCTTCATGACGGACGAGACGTGAAGCTGGGAGCCGGCAGGAAGGCCTCACCCGTGTGTGGTGTTGCACTGTCTGTGGTGGTGGTGTGTTTGGTGTATTACTTTTTTACTAATTCATTTTCATCTAGTTTTACTTTACGAGGAAAGAGTTGTACACTCGCGGGGCCTCATCTTTTGAACATTCTCGTCTATCTTACAGTCCTTTTTAAACCTCTTGTATGCTGCCCATACTTACCACATCCTCCTTCGGTCTCTCCCATTCGTCCACCACCCTTGCGCTATAAAAGGACTTCTTTACGTGTATTTTTTTAACGAGTTTCTTGCTTGATTTCATGTTATGTCCTCTGGTTGCCCTCTCCCTATATCTTTCCAAGAGCTGTTCAATGTCCGCTTCATCGGTCATGGTTTTAAAACTTAGAAATTGTGATCTGGTCACCCCTCACTCTTCTGTCTTCCGCGATGAGCAAATTTAATTCTCCTAGTATTTCCCTTTGACTCAACTTGTTTAGCTCTGGTTGCATTTTTTTTTTTTTTCCTCCTCTTGACCTTGTCCATCAGCTCTTTGTGCTTTTGTAGGTGCGATGACAAAACTTGGTGAGCATTATCTAATTTTGGCCGAACGTATGATATGAACAGCTTGCTAAATATTTCTTTATCCATATACTTGGAAACAAAGTTAATATATGCAGCAGACGGTTTGTCTCGAAACGTATTCCCCTAATATGGGGCTCTGGCTGGCTGCTCCCAAGTCCTTCTCACACACAGAATCCTGAAGCTTTTTCTCCAGCAAGATAATAATCATATTGAGGCTTTCTTTCATCCTGTCCCATCCTTATTAGTGTGCATTTGTTTGGGGCGAGTGTGTGTGTGTGTGTGTGTGTGTGTGTGTGTGTGTGTGTGTGTGTGTGTGTGTGTTAGGGAGTTGTGAGGCTCTCCCGTACGTTCATTCACGTATATTGGTGTGTTTAACAATGTAAAAATGATCAACGGTTTATTGGTTTAACTGCAGCTAAAGGCTAAAGATATACTGAAAAAAAAAAAACACGCACTATAGAGAGCGGTGCTATAAAAAACGGGGGGTCGGTTAATTAGACATTCTGTACACATGCAGAGGGGCGGGAGTCTAATGATTATTGATGATGTTCACAGTGGCTGGAATGGGCTGGGATGGGGGGATGTTGTTTCATTCCAGGGGTCTCCACCAGCCCACATGGGTTCGGTGCCGTCCTGGTGCTGAACTGTTGAGGTGTTTAAAAAGGTGGGTCGAGATGGCGATGGTGAGGATGGCGCAGCGGCCTTTTGCTGACTTGACGGATGAAATCCAGTGATGTTTGGAGAGAGTTAGGTGGACGGGTTTGTATTTAGCACCTGTTGAAACGGAGTGAGGATGATCTAGCGGGGCCCTTCGCTGCACCTATTCCACCAACCCCTGTTGTGTAGTGGATAGGGAGGAAGAGCAGACGGGGGAAGGCATAGGTGAGGTTGGGAAGAGGGAGAGCTATGTAGGACGTTTGTATGTTCAGGCGCAGGAAGCTCAGATGTCTCAAGTTTACGAAGAATGTGTCGACGACAACATCTGGAGGATCTGATTAGCTGGTCTGGGGAGGATGTGGTGGATGTGGCTTCAAGCAAGTGTTTGGGGTCTTTATATGCATCCTGCTTTTACCATTGGCCTTTATGTTTTTGTTTTTCTTCTTTGGATTTTTGATCGTTTTTCTAAATCATGCAGTTCAGTTTAGATTTTGACTTGTTCCCATTTGATCTCATTCATGCAGTATACACGCTTGGTAGGATAGGGAAATAACCATCCGAACGTTGAGTCTTTCAAAGTTAAGGAAATAGGGCATATGGGCTGCAGCCTCCAAGAGCCTGCTAGTGTAAACTAGCAACACAACGGCTTGATCTAGACTGAGCTGTCGGGGTAGAGGAGCCTCTGAAGCCATCGTATGGTATATATGGAATGTCCCAGACCGACCTTTGCGGCTCTTGTCTTTCTGGGATGCTGACATTCAGTCCACACGCTTCCCGTCTCACATATAACACTCAACATGAGAAATTACACTTTTCAATCCTAACTCTAAATTTTCTATCATCATACCAAAATATCTTCGTAGGGTACACGTTTATAGGTACATAAAGTACTCTCTTTGTAGTGTGTGTGTGTGTGTGATAATTATAGTAATAACAATGATGATAATGATTATGATAATAATAATGAAATAATAATAATAATAATAATAATAATAATAATAATAATAATGATAATAATAATACTGATAATGATAATGATAATAGTAATAATAATGATAATAATAATAACATGGATAACGGTCCATTGAATTACCTTTGACCAATGGGTACAGAATGTCCAGAGAAAATACATATAGCAATGAACGGATTGGTGGTTTGGGGATGAGGTGTTCTGTATAGCTAGGAAGGCAAGGGAGGATTACAGAGAGAATGTCCCTTCACAGACGCACCATTCACAGCCTGGCTAGCCAGGTCAGGTCAGGTTTTCTGTGTTGATATCTGCCCTTTTGATTCTTAAGTTCTCAACTGATTGGTCCTTAATGCTTGTAGTACATGCCGTTAATCCAGGGCCTTTGGATGATAACGCTAAATTATTCCCAAGGCATTTTCTGATTATATTTGTGTTCCTGTGTGGCCTTTAGTTGCTGTCGAGCAAGCAGCATGACTGTGCACGGGATGTGTATTACATGTGACTATTTATATAGTGTTACCATAAGACTGTATGTGACTGTCGGAGTGGATGAATGTGTAAGTGTCTGGGGGGACGGGATTTGGTATATTTGGTCAGGTGGTTGTTTGAGCTGACCTGGTTAGTGTGGTCAGGTCGTTGTTTAGCTGATTACGTCATCTTGGTTGATGTGGTCAGGTGATGGTGGGGCTGACCACGTCATCCTGGTTGGTATAATCAAATGGTTGTGGAGCTGATTACACTTTCTAGGTTGATGTGGGCGGACAACCCCTTCGTGGTTGGTGTGGCCAGGCAATGGGGCTGATCTGGTCTGCCTGGTTGTTGTGCGAGGCAAAGACGTTTCAGTGTACCTCTACCAGTAACAGATGTTTTCGTACACTTGTCTCAGACAGGGAAGTCATTGCACTTGTACCAGGCAGTGGAGGTAGGTGTCAGCGCACCTGTATTAGGGACAGATGTTGGTGTAACTGTATATCTGGTCCGGATAGGTACATGGGGAGAGGGGATTATGTTTATCCTCTCTCGGAGCAGAGTACTGTGCATAAACCTCCTGTGGTGTGGAGGGTTCTTCTGTATCCCAGCTGCTCCCTGTGTAACCGAACTGCCCCTTTTAAGTGTTTCTCCTGTACGTGATACGATATGTATACCTGCGTACGTATTGCGTCATATCTCTAGAGCCACGCACGGCGTTGATGAATGTGTCTCGAGAGCATATAACCCGCCCCAGTAATTTAGATGTTTTAAGGAATTTGATGCAGGCGGTAATGGCCCCCTGGACGTTACGTTCCTCGACGCTTTACCCGGTTTTACTGGGGTGATGTCAGCACAAAGCGGTATTCCAGTCACGACTGGGCCAAGCGCTCTAAAGACTGTCATTACTGGCTGTCATTTCCCAGTTTTTTAAGATTTGTAGCCCTCCCTCCCGTCATCATCTTGCATGATTCCACAACTGCCAGGTTGTCTTCTCCAGCGTTCAGGTCATAACTGGCACTACTCATGCGCGGCTCTTTGACGCCTCCTCTCGTGTTTTGTGTCTCGCCAGACCTGTCATCGTTTTGTATTCGGTAGGTAACGAGATTTTTTTTTTTCTTCTTCTTCGGCATTCCTGTCGTGTCAGGGAAGTCGAAGTTTTTCCGAGTATCACCAACAGTGTGTTGTTTTCTGTGACATACTGTACAGATTTATTTCAGTCAGTTTCTTTCTTCGAGTTTTCTGCCGACGATATTGACGTACTGACGTACTTGTTATCAAGAGATGATATATCAGTGTCAGATGCAAGTACTGTAGGGCGAGAGTAGAGGAGGAAGCAGGGTACAGAGCTCTCTGATTACGGATTCAGTGCATTTTGTACCATCAGCTTTTACTCTCTGGGATACATTAGAAAGTTACAGATGCAGCAACCTAATTCGTCAATTACTCCCTTCTATGCGCTTATTTGCTGTCATTCCATGATCACGTTCGTCAGAGGTCTTCGCAAAACTTGTGTAAATGATATTATTCTGTTTGTCGTCAACGGTTCGTGAGTTCCTGTCATCGAGGTAGAGCTGCTGTGAGAGCCAGGATCGTGTAGCTGTACTGTTCTGGGTTACGTATTGAGTCACATTCTCCTCTAATTACCCTGCCAAGCACCTTCATGATGCGGGATATTTGTGCAGTTAGTCCCAAGTCTTTTTATGTTTTTCTCTCCATTATGTAAAGGATCGGTGTCAATAGCTTTCGGTCTCTGGAGTCAAGCCGGTGTGTGAGAATTCTTTCTCGGATGAATATTGAATATCCTGTTCAGTTATTCTTTTATCAGTGATTCTTTTAGTTGGATTAGATTCTTTGTGCAGAGTGCGCTGGTGTGCAGGAAGTTGCCTGTCTTTCTTCATTCGGATGGAGCGAACCTGATGCCCTGTTTGTTTATCGAAGAAATGCCTTGTAACAGGAATTTTGTTGGGTCCCGAGGTGGGTGTCGTCTCTTGAGTCTCTGATGTGATAAGCAGTACGGTTCTGTGTTAACTACATGGGCGGGGAATGATGTACGTTGAAGCGGGATGATAGAGCAAAGTGTTTGTGTGAAGCAGATGTGGATTTGAGGTTGTGATGGACGCTTGATGTATGTACGGTGATGAGTGTTAGAGTCGCCTTACTGTATTATAGTAATGTTGTGTCACGTGTATGGGATATAGAGAGGTTAAGTCGGCCCAGAAGAAGCTAGATATTGCAGTAAAGGGGATTGCTAGTGGATTGTGGTGGAGAGGAGGATAGGAAAGTGGGTGCTGTTATAGGGATATCGATGGTACTGTGAGGTGGTGTGTACCGTAAGGGGTACCTTCGTGGGAGACGATACCAATAGCATTCTATGTTAGAGAGGATAACAAGAGGACAGTATGGTGGAAAGGTGTTTCGAAAATTGTTGTCAGAGACGTTATCTCTGAGATTACTCTTTCGTTGTGTTGTAGAGAACAGTAAGGGAACTGTAACGCAGTGAAAAGGGAGGGAACGTGGTTCTGCGGAGGATATCAAGGAGACTCTTGTGCGGAGGATAGAGAGGTTGGAGGCGGGGTCATTACATTGGTGCTGAGGATAGGAAAAGGATCCTCTGCTGTGGTGGAGAGAATAGCAAGGAGACACTGCGCCATGTTGGAGAGGATAGCAAGAGGACCCTGCGACGGAGAGGACAGCAGGGTCTTTCACCACTTGACGGTTTGAGGTACGCACGTTATCGGAGTTGCCTTTAGAGAGACACTTGGTGAGGTGTGGCCAGAACGCTCGACCCTCCTGCCCAGTGACAGGGCCGGGGCGCGGCAGAATACCACATCCATCACGGGGATGGACGGCCGACGGCGAAAGCCTTAATTCTTCTTGATCCTCGACACTGAAAAGAGGGAGGACGGGGCTGGATGCGGTGCCCAGGTCTTGGGAAAAACACACACACACACACACACACACACACACACACTTTATATATATATATGTGTGTGTGGATGGATAACCTTTGTCAGCTTTTTGGATATATAAAAAAGAAATGTGATTATAAACAGTTTAATGATTTTTTTAATTGTATAATTAGTAGTTACGCAATCGTATTATGTAAAGTGTCAGTTTTACTGAAATATCATGTTATATATATTTGCATTTCACTATACTCATTAATTGTCATAAATTAGGAAGCTGTGAATTATTTCATAATGATGTCATTAACAAACTTAAGATTGAGTTAGAAGTTTTGCCCGTGCGCAAATGTTTGAAATGTGTAAGGTTGTAGTCCAGCTTGACTGTGCCTTCTTGAACAGAGCGTGGATAGAGCTGGTGGGATTTGTCTGTTTGGAAATATTTGGTGGTGTTTGGGGCGATCTGTGTGTGTGTGTATAGTGATGGTGGGGGTGATATTGGAGGCAGATTTGTTACAATGACGGTGAACATGGAGGCGGGAGTATGGGGTTCGTGGTAGTTCTACCTCAGCTCAGCGTATGGTGATGGTGACGGTGATGGAAGTTGTGGTTGTGGTGGAGACGATGGCGATGACGGAGGCTCGCGTGTCAGTGTTGTGGCAGAGGTCTGTGTGTGTGGTAACACTGGTGACGCCATTTTGGTGCAGATGGACGCCAGAATACGGTGATGGTGGAGAACAGTGTGGGAGGAGTCATGATGGTGATTCGGGTGGTGTTGGTGACGCCGGTGTTTAGTGGTGGTGATGTTAGAGAGGTCACTGTGCAGCAGTGAAGCTTGAGAAAACTAGACACCACCAGAAGACCCGGTGGGACTTGACGAGGACATTTTCTTGCAGACTGTAGTAGTACCGTACGTTCTTCATCCACGTAGATGGAGACAGGATACTGTAAATCAGACGGCATCTCCCCACCCACCTGTACCTCCAGCACGTCCTCCAGCAGGAAAACAGCTATGTAAGATTATCATATAGTTGAAAGAGAACGACAGAGTTGAGTCGAAAGCGGTCCGACTTACAAACTGTCCCAGGCTAACTTCCAAACTTGACCCCCTTACCCTGTGCCGCAAAGTTGGTTCACTTTCCCTCTTCTATACGTATTACTTCTGCTTTTGCTCCCGAGAGCTGGCTGCTTGTATGCCCCCACCACTAGGAAAACCACGCAATACTCGGCAAGCTGCTGCGTTACATGATTATTGTGTGGCCATCGGCAACTCGATGGTGTGCCGTTTTGATAACTGCTTCTTTCCCTGCACGTCGAAGCTTTGGAACTCTCTACCTTTCCATGTCTTTCCCAATAGCTATGACCTGGCTCATTTCAAAAGACAGGTCTCTCATTTTCTCAAAAAATTCGTAAATAATTTCCCTTGTCTTTTCTTTTTCTGTTTCTTAATTCTCTCTGTATTTCAATTAGGGTTTAGCCTTAATATGGACTTCTGTCCGTGACTGGAGCCTTCAACATGAAAAAAGAAAATACTGTCGTGGACACCGTGTGGGAGAGAATGAATGAAAAGCGCATCATGATCTAATTGCAGCCGCTGGTGACCCCGAGCTCTTGCGTTGTAAAGAAGACAAGCTGACAAACGGACTTATTGTATTGACGTTCATGAATCAGCTTATTCACTGTAAACGTCGGTAAAGTATTTGTTTAAACTAGTTTTAAACTTTGATGATATAATCTTCACCTTGACCTATGACGATTGTAGGCAAATCCGTTTTCTATAACACTGGTTCCCATACCTTTAGTTTGAGTTACTCTGTCTGATGTGAAGCTGTTGCCACGAGTTACGGAAGGTTTTTGTTTGTACACGTCTACGGTACGGATCTCAGAGGCTGCAGGTATTATTCGTGAGAGTAAAGAACTCCGCTCATTTTATAAAACGAAACTCGTGGTTATAAAGTTGCGACCACACGAACAAGTGAATGTCCTATCAATGTGGGTGGACTGACTGACTCGGCCGGGATTCGAACCCATGCTGGCCCTACCCCTGGCTGCCCGTGCTATCAGTACTGCTTACCGCTCCCGTTTGGTGATAAGGATGGCGGTCGTGACGAGACTCTTGGGTGGTGATGGTAGTGGTGGTGATGCGGTAGTGATGATGATAGTGATGTTATCCGACAGTGGTGATGGTGGGTTGCCAGAGCCGCGCGGGAGGCAGTTGTTGTGGTCAGCGTGGACACGGTGCAGAGCGCACGAGGGGGCGGGGAGCAGGATGCTGCCTCCCCCTCACCCTCCGGCGTTTCGACGCTGACCATTATTCCTCCTCCTTCCAGTGTCTTTGACCGGTGGGGGTGACTGTACTGCCGGGTGTGCATGCGGTGGTGTGTACTGCTGGTGCACATGTAGTTAATACTGCTGGTGGATTTGTAGCGCGCATTACTGGTGTGCATGTGGTGTGTATGTGTGTACAGCTGGTAAGCATGTATTTAGTACTGCTGGTGTACATGTGGTGTTTATTATTGGTGTACATGTGTGTACTGCTGGTGTACATATGGTGTGTACTGTTGATATAACTGTTTACTGCTGGTGTTCATGGGGTATGTACTGCTGGTGTAAATATGGTGTGTATTACTGATGTACACGTGGTGTGTACTGCTGGTGTACATGTGTGTACTGCCATTATGCATGGGTATAGTGCTGGTTGACATAGAAGTATTGGTGTACATATTTTGTGTACTGTTATTGTACATGTAGTTAGTACTGGTAGTGTACAAATTATATGTACTGCTGGGTGACTGTTAAGCCAATCTTGGTGTAGCGGCCGTTGTCACTGGCTACCATTCATATAGTCCCAGGTTCGACCCCAGGCACGCACTGTTGAAATTATTTACTCTGTACTAGTGACATACAGGTAGTGTGGTACTTTTGTACAGTTGCTGGTATGTGGCATTTGGTGGTAATGAACGGATTGTGATGTTACAAGCATTGGATGTAAGTTATAGACATGATGTACTAGTTGCTATTCTGTGAGGGGTGGGCGTTGGTTCTTGCTGGGGACTGATGCTGTTGGAAACTGGTGCTCGTAGTTACTGGTACTGGTGGATGCTGGTACTGGTGTTGGTAGGCACTGATGCCGTTGGATACTGGTGAGTTCTAAGCTGTTGGGTACCACTGCTGGTGGGTATTGGTATTGTGACTGGTACTGATGTACGTATAGCTGTGGTAGGTGACCTGGTGGTAGCGTCTGAGGTTGAGAGGTTTGTCAGTCCTCGGTTGTCGGCCATGAGACGACGAGGCGTGAGGAGGTAGTGTGGCAGTAGTGGTTCCCATGCCGGCCCCTGAGGTCTGTGTCTCTGGCCGGCTGGTCGGATGTTAAGTTGGCTGGGTGGCTGATTGGTTGGATTTTAAGTTGATTGACTTGCCTGCTGGCTGATTGGTTGGATGGTTGGCTTTCTTTATGGCTAGCCGGTGTGTTAGCTGATTGGTTGACTGGGCCGTCGCCTTAGATGGCTGGCTAGGTGGAAGGTTGGTTGCTGGGCTGTCATTTTGACTAGTCGATGGTTGATTGTCTGGGTAGTTGTTTACTTGACCTGGCTAGCTGGTCGACAGACAAAACCAGTACCGACCGACTGGCTGACTGACTGATTGGCAAGCAGTAGCTCAGTGGTTGGCTTTGCGGCTTTGTGGTCGGCAGGAAGGCTGCTTGGCCGCAGACTCTTGCCTGGCTGCCCATCTGGCTGGCTGGCATCGTGTTTAGGTGGCAGGATTGGTGTTTGAATAATTGGCTTAATGTTTCATCGGCTGACTTTGCTATCTGATGGCTGGTCGTTTTGCTGGTAGGTTGGTTGATTGAATGGGTGGTTGGCTGTCCTACTGGCTCTTTATCTTGCTAGCAGGTTGGCTGGCTGTCCTTCTGGCTCTTTTTTTTTTTTTTTATGTTGAAGGCTCCAGTCACGGACAAAAGTCCACATCAAGGCCGGGCCCTAATTGAAATA
>JAYMFT010202108.1:0-11656 GCA_038088735.1 Panulirus argus | reverse complement strand
TAAAAGAGAGAGAGAGAGAGAGGGGGAGGGAGAGATCCCAAAATAACCTTTCATGGATGTGTAACGCAAACGTCAGCAGACGGAGGCACAGACCGCGACCGCTCCAACATCAGGTGATCTGTTGTGAGCGGACCCGCGATTACTGGGAGGTTGGTTGGCCGCTGTTACAACACTCTTGTGCAGGTTCGACTGACTGCTTCTACCTCTCACACTCCAGGCACGAGGTGCATCGCCCATCATCTCCCATCACCACTACTGCTTCTCATAATGATGATGATGATGATGATGATACAATCTCTCTTTCTCCTCTTCCTTTTTTTTTCTTTTCATCCCCCTTTCCTTCGCTTTCCCTCGATCCTTCCAGCATCATTTCATCTCGTCTTGCTTTTCAGCACCTTCCCTATCCTTCCACTGCTTGTCATACTGCATCTCCCTCTGCCTGCCTCACTACATTCGTCTCCTCGCGTGCGCATATGACTCATTCCGACGTCCCCCCCTGCGGTCAGGAGATGAAGAAGAGTGATCGGTATAGAAGACTTGAGACTGCGGACGGTTCCTGCCGTTTATTTATAGCGCGTTTCAACACACGTCATCTCAGGAGGACGACTCGTTCCTCCACACATTAAGCATTCGTATTACTCGCATCCAACCCTTGAGCCCAATTAAGTAGTCACCAGATACGGAATATAAGGGAAGTGTGTGTGTGAGAGAGAGAGAGAGAGACGTAAAACGAGAGCTCGCTCGTGTTACAGCTTTCTGGGATCGACTCGCTCTCCCAGAGTCAACGACACCTCAGGTACGCGAGCGATGCTGATAGATACACCAACGCCACACCTCGCTACACCGACGCTGCTCGCTCACCCAACACTCGCTACACAGACGCTACTACACACGCCTGCCTGCCTGCCTCCTTCCCTCCCTCACCAGAGGTGTGTACGGGAAGTATGGAATCAGTTTTGGAAGTCTTCCGTATTTTGCTCGCTTGGATTACCCAAGGGGGAGTCTGTGAGGCAGAGGGCTGCTAGATCGCCTGTCAAGGTTACACCATAAGAGGAGACTTGCATGCTCACAGGCGGGGGAGTGATTGGTGCAGGATTATGTACTCGTCTCTTCTGCTGGTGTGTGTGTGTGTGTGTGTGTGTGTGTGTGTGTGTGTGTGTGTGTGTGTCTAATTACCTCTCTGTAGTTACCGTTACCGATTTGTACAGTATGAAAACAGAATTCTGCACCCGAGGGGTGCCATCTCTTGAACTTTATGTATGACAAGGTTTTGCCCTTAGGCAGGGATAGCGCGTAGCGCTCACCGCAAGAATACTTAGAGTCTTGAACAAAGAGCAGAGTCTTTTGTTTCAGATGGAGAGCTTGTGTTTGTGGAAGGAATGCTAGTAGCCCACGTGTATGTGAGGCAGAGATTAAAAGACATCAACCTGGGCTAGGAAGGGTAATTTGACAGCCACTGTAGTGCTGGTTCACAGCAACACCGTCACTAACACACTCGATACCCAGGCTGTAGTACCTGTTGATGTGTGTGCATGTGTAGCTAGAGAAGATTATATGAGCTTATCTACAGTGGTTGCAGATTGGTTGGTTATATCGACTTCAGACCTATCGACTGCCAGGATCATTAAGGCCAAAAACGTAATATTGTAACCACTTGTAATAAAAACTCTTCAGGTGTTCATGGTAACTCGAAGACCATATAATTCACACTCACACTCTATGTATGTTTCTTCACCATAACACGAGCCGTTGGCTGATACTGCTGACGTTTCTGTGCCTTACTCTCAATCTCGCCTGTGATTAAGAGCGTTACTAGATCACGCACCGGATACTCCCAAACAGCCAAGCTACAAGCCCAGCCGACCCCATTTGTCCAGTACCTGCATGTCATCCACATCCGTAGGTTAATAAATCAGGCATATTGCACTTCGAAACGATCATACTCAAACGCCAACCGACACTGCTACTTCAACATTACACGTTGCTTATACTGGCGCTCTCGCGTCCGCTCTACGCTTCTCAACAGGACATGGGTAGGTTGGAGGAAGTCCTCAGTGGCTACTGTAGGTGTGTGCCTAATGCCTGAGCCATAATAACAAGGCCCACATACAACACTGCGTATGTGGTCTTATAAATCATCTCTAAAACCTGATGAGAGGTATTAAAAGACTTTCGGGAGATAGTGGTTACAACCTGACAGTTAGGCATTATTGATCCTGGCATCTGACGGGCCAAAAATCTTGCTAACCAACCGTCCAACCAGATTAATGTGATTCTTGTAACCAACACGCTGCTATATACCTCGCTCTTAGAGCAACACCTGCACCTCAAATGTACACACACCTGCCTCAAAACACTAACGCCTTTACCAAAATCTTTACCTCTTCCCCTAAAGCCAATTACTTCATCTCTCACAACGGTACCTCCCCGAATACATCGCTACCCTCTCCCCAACACCTGCACCTGCTCCCTACCTCCATAATACATCAATATTGCCAGGGAGGACAATTGTCCATCTTCTTTTACAGCAAAGTCACCAGCATTTTGGTCTCCTAGTTTGTCACCTCCACAACCATTTCCAAACACCGGAAATATTGCAAGACCTTCTCTAGCCTACTGACGCAACATATTCATTAACACCACGTCAATACTGACACAGCAGGAGCCTTAGTATCCTTTACACATTGTTATCACCGTCACCAAAACTACATCACCCGCTAATCAGCCGCTGAAACTGCATCTTCTGTCTTATTAAGGAAGCAGCTAGTGCATTTTACCACAGTAAACAGAAATAGGGAAATATGAGAAAAGGACGGAAAGCTTTCACTCGACGTCTGGAACCTACTTTTTCTATCCGCCGAAAAAAAATGGTGCTACCAGTGACCTTTTTCATTCTGTGCTATCAAGACCAAAGCGTTCACAGTGGAGTGAAGGCTAGCTAGTCCCGCTAGCCGGTCGTGACGCTCACCGCTACTCTTGACGAAGCTGTAATAATAGGGGGCATTATAGTGACAAAAACTGGTATAGGAAGCATAACTTCTTTTTATACATATCTCTTATTATCATCACATATTCTGCCTTGTCTTAAGTTCTTGATTAATGAGTATTTAGAGACGCATTTCTAACGTATGATTTATGATCCATGCAAATCGTCTTTACATTCGTGCTTTGAGCATTCTCTTCATGTTCTTTTTTGACGTTGTTCTGAGTACTAACCTTTTCTCTGCATACCTCCCAGACCTCTAGTACTTTCGCCTATCCCGCGCCTCACTGCTCTCCCTTAGCCTTAGTAACTGACTCGGTAACTCGGTTATAATAGACCCACCTCTTCTGTAATAATCTGCAGACTCCATGATGTCTTGGGTCTCTGGAAAGTATCCAGGGAGAGCGAATGGGAGAGGTAGAGACAGTATAATGAAGTTCAGGGAGAAGAGTATGACAAAGCGAGTGATAAGAGAGAATAAAGAAAGGATGAGTAGAATGGATGATGGGGGGGAAGTGGATGAACCATAAAAGGGAGAAAGGAGGATTGACAGAGAGTGGGAAAGAATAATGGTGAAACATGAGAGTGAAGATGAATGGCAGTATAGCTGAAATTGGAACCGTGTCAAGCAAGAGAAGAGGATAAGGATGTATGAAATGGAGAGGTCAAGAAACGCTGGGAAGGAGTAGGAGGATGATAAACTAGGGAGAGGGAAAGAGGAGCATGATGAAGTGGAGGCGGGTGAAGCGGAAGACGAAAAAGGAATGGAGTTTGTAACAAAATAGATTTACTGATGAACTGAGGAAACTGTGTAGAAAAGATAACTGAAGAGCGTTGTGAGGAAGACGAGAAACGAGAGCAGCAGAGACTCCAAAGAACTGAGAGAAGCGAAGAAATTTTGACACACACACACACGGAAATCTAAACGGCGGGGCTGAAGAATGTCAGGCAAACGCTTGAGAGAAAGAATAGAATGAAATAATGAATGATGAGTACAGAAAGAAGGGAAAGAATAATGATAATTTGAATACTGAAGAAAAAATCACTTTATAAGTGAGACTTTGTCTGACTGGCAAAAAAAGTGGAGTAGTGAGCTATCTCTGTTTCTTCTCCTCGACTACTTACTGGTGGTAAACATGGGTATACCCGCACCACCAACCTCCTCATTCCGTTGTCTCAGGCATCAGACTCTCGGGTGTGACCACCACCCGTTGGGTTCCCTGCCTGCTTCTGCGGTGGAGTGCTGAGAAATTGTTCTGATACGGCTGCCTACCTGTTGCTCTGCCGGCAACATGACACGCAACGATGTGAGGTACCGATGTCCAAGATCATAAACCCGGTGGCTCAACTGGAGATTCTGCCAACACCACGTACCGAAGGATGACTTCTTGTAACTCTGCCAACATCAGTCAGTGCAGGAATGACTTCCGGTAACTCTGCCAACCCCAGGCATTGTAGGGAACACCGCTAGTAACTCTGTCAACACCAGGCAGTGCAAAGAACACCACCGGTAACTCTTCCAGTATCAGAAATCTATAAGGATGGCCGCTTGTGGCTCTGTAGACATGACGCAATATGGGGAAAATCACGGGTAACTTTGTCAATGTCTATAGCACAGGGAACGCCGTCGGTAGCTCTACCAATACCACATAATACGAAAAGCAGTTCAGGCAACTCTGGCAACACTCCACATCGCTTGGGTCAAACGCCAGTTAATCAACTCAGTCATACCGTAGGACAATCCCGTCCACTCTACCATATTTGTATAGTACAGGGATGACTCCCCCATTAATTTGCCAAGCAATGAGTATACCAGGCCGGACGGTGGCTGTTTTGCCGGCATCGTGTAGCGCCTGGGCTTGCGTTGCATATTCTCCCGCATGAAGGGATTTAAGCTGTCTATCCTGCCACTGCTGTTGGGTATAGGAGCTCATAATTGCTCTACTCAGTCGGTACCACTTCGAGCACGGCTTATGAAGGGTACTTCTACGGGTTTAGTTTAGTGCACGGTCGTGAAATGCGGGAACTATTTTCAGTGTTAGCTGACACTGCACGGGCAACTGACGCTAGCTAATCAAGGCCATCCCATTAACGCTATACATAAATATATATCTATACCTAGCCTGAGCCAGGTACCCATTTTATCGACCAACCCCATAGGGACGGATGAACAGCTGGGTTGACTGTGGACCGACTGCCGCGACCAGGATTCGAACCTACGTGCTCGAGCCAGGGCGGCCCCGTGAAATATCACCTGCCGTTGTGTGGTACGGGGTCTCGCTTTGCCTCATCTGACATCGTTTAGTGCAGGAGGAACTCACGCTGGCTGTTCTGCCAACATCGCGTAGCGCAGGGGCTCAATCCAGTCATTCTGCCAGCAACGCGTAGCACTGCTGGCACTGATCACCACTCATTATGTAACGTTGGGGACGCCCCCTCGCCCAGAGCGCTACACGCTTTATATTTCTAGGAAATGTCGTTCAACTCGGTGAAAATGCTCGGGAAAGCAGTTTAGACGTCGTTCACTTGTTTGGCTTGTACACTTTCCATTCGCCGCGTGACCAGATTCCCATTTCTAAAAGAGAAACTCTATGTATCACTATTCTTCAATCATCAAGGCCTGGTAAGTTGTGTTTGCTTTCTTTTATGACCCCGCGACCCAACGGAGATCTAGAATTCACTTTGGCTTCTGATTTACCGTCGGGGAAAAGGTAGAAACTGGAACAAGAATAAACAAAAAATTGTAATGATAAAGACATTTCTCGAATGGAAAGTTTTGCATTGTGGGTCAAAAGTTGAGACATTTCACTGTGATAAAAGAAAGATACAGTATACATTATGTCCTTCACAGTCTTTTTCTTTCTTTAAGATCAGTATCGACTTACCCAGACCTCCCTAAAACCCGCTGTGATAACTGGTTGGGTCAAAGTAACGAGCGTTTTAGCGAGTGACAAGGTACTACAGGGATCTCCGTGGTCTCATCACTTGATAAACCCATCATCTAAACCCGGCGTAGTAACTGGCTGTGAAACGGCGTACTACCACGCTCGTGACGAAGCTTTGACACGACCTCAGGATGATGACGGGTGACAGCAATCCTGACCGAGGTCTGTGTGGATGCGACTCGCACTGCCATCGTGACCTACGACAGTAACATTCAGTCATACTGGAGACGACAAACTGTGATTAAGTCCTGTGATTAAAGACTGAGAATCATGACCTCTCCAGATAAGTACGACATGTGAAAGCGGCGTGCCCTTTGATCGTTTGGGTATTTGAAGGCTTTCAGTCATATGAATTTCCTTCCTTTCTGACAGTCGAACATTAATGCAAATCATGATCAGTCTGGATTTGAGGTGCGTAAATATTTTTTTCTTAGTCTATGTTCAGTGACATCCGTTTCCTAATTTCACAAGCGAACGGGCATTGTATATTTGACTGGTGGGAAAACAGAACCTGACGGAGTGGATATAAGTGATAGTAATCAGAGGGAATGTGGCTGAACTTAAGGCAAATAACTGGTGTTTACTGCACATTAACAGACGAGAGGGCAAGAGAGAGGGGTCTGAGATACAGACCAAAGAGAAGAGAGCAACGATGAGTAATGAGGCAGCATGATGGATGAGGAAAGTAGACGTAAGGGAGCAAGAAAGGCGTGAGGCATTACGGAGAATGAGATGAAGGAGAATATGAAAGATATATGTCTCATGAGATATGATAGATCATGAGACGCAAGAAACAAGAAGGGTGGATCACTATAAGAAATGAAGAATATATGAATAAATGATCATCAAAACGAGGATAGCATGAAAGATAATGGAGGGAGAAACCTGAAAGATGAGAACGATATCTCTTGTCGGGCAAATACGTCCCGGTCACTGAGAGGCTGTACATAGTGTGGGCTGATGGACGACCCAGAGCTGACAGTTGTGTACATAGGTGTCCAGGTTTCAAGGGAGTGGCCAAATAAAAGTGAGAGCGACATTGCCATTCTAACGGCTACTGACATCTGAATTTTGGTAAATACAACCCTCACATGTAAATACATTCGGTGAAGGTCCTGAAGCGATTTTTTTTTCTTTTGATTTTATAGGTGTACATGCTAGCCATCTATTCTCTATGGGCGATTCGGTAGTATCTTGACAATAACTCACCTCATCTACCTCTCGAAGTAAGTTGGTTCTGTTGTATACTACTTAAAGTGCCTACGACAGATTCATCTCTTTTTTTTCTGTAAATATCCAAAAACGTTCCTGTGGATGGCTAGAATATATTTTGTGTGAGTAACATTTTGACTCTAAAGCTGCTTCCCTGTGCAGACTTGCAGCCAGCGTTGTGTCCTTCCTGACTAGAGCTCTTGTAAACATCCTGCCGTGCTCTGAGGCATCCATCAGGTCGATATCGCCCTTGTCTTACGACTTCTGCTCTGATTAAGATGCTCTCACAAAAGAGTAGCCTTACTGAACGAGGGTATTGGTAAAAGGAATTTGTACATGATTACAACAAGGTGGCTTGGGAGAGAAATGAACGCGACAAAAAGAAAAAAAAAAACACCACGGGAGATTTTGTATACAAAAGGCCAGTTCAGAGTATGGATCTCGTGTTCTCATAGCGTAACAAAGGGAGAGGAGTTGTTACACTACAACCCTTTTATTCCAACACAAAGGGTCGTGGGACGAACTTCCTCTGGAGGATGTGCTCCTGTATGAAACGAGGGTTACAAAAGAAATGGATCCGCAAAATGATTGTGTTAATGACGATGATTTGAGGTTTTTTGCCCTGGATGTAAGACACTGCCGCGATATTGGTTGGTGCTACATTGTTTTGCTGAAGCCCTCGAGGTCTCTTTTTTTTCCTTTTTCTATACTGTGGACTTGTCGGTAGGGGAAACTAAAGCATTATCTCCACCACCCAGACTTAGTATTCCTTGAGAGTCACACGATTGCTCTTAAGTGTAGGCAATCTATCCCCCACTGGCATCTAGATGTTGGAAGACAGACAGTCCCTTTTTCTTTTATTTCTTTTTTTTATAGATTATCCACATAGAAAATGCAGGACGTGTAGTACGTTTTTTTTATATGTGGCTACGCGTCTGGTGAAGCAGCAAAAACTGGGCCGATGATCTTCATATAAACGAGACGGCAGAGAGATGTATTAGGGAGGAGAATTTCAAGAAACAGAAGAGGGGGAAAAAGAGAGACTTAGGTTGATACAACAAGATAAAAACAGGCTAATGGAGGAGGCTTCAGATGAGGTGGGAGCTTTCACTAAAGTGCAGATAGCGGAGAGGAAGGAGAAGATAAACACACTTAATTGTGAGGGGGTTGGGAGGGCATCGTGTTGATGGTGGTTGTGGGGTTGGTAAATGTGGCACGGTGGTGGTGATGACGCATTTTCTGGTAGTGGTTGAGGTGGAGGCAGTGGTGGTGTTGGGACAAGGGCTGTGCGACAGACTGGCTTACTGGCAACCAACATCGACTCTAATCCTTCGCGGTCATCCGTCAGATCGTCACCACAGTCATGCAAGTATGTGTCCGCCTCCAAGACACTCAGTGAACTCTCGCAACATCCCAGAACTGAAGATTACGGAAAGACGGAAGAACCTGTGCTGTGAGACTTAAAAGTTCTCTGAACCAATGAACGGTAACTGGTATCGTGTCCTAGATGACGTTGGGGATGACTGAGGCAAACTGCCTGACATTTAAAGCCTCACATTTGACATTCCGTGGAACACTCAGGTCACCGGTAGCGGAGACTGGCTGAGAGGCCGCAATCTCTCTATCTTCTGCCGGCATTTGTGAAACACAGAGCTTCATTCTTATAACCGGAGGTGACATAGATATGTAATACTTGAGAGAGACTTTTCGTAAATTGGGTGAACCGCGAGACAGACAGCATCCTTCCTGAAGTTGACGTGGAGAATAATTGAAAATATTGCCGTGGAAGGACTGGGAATTTTGTTTTCGAGAAACCTGAATCTTAATCACCCTCGTCGACTCGTTAGTAATTCTAAAATCCAGTTAACTGCTTTCGGTTATGAGCGCGACTAATTGTTTATGCTGGGCGGTGCTATATCAGCACTGCTTCATTTTTATGTATGATTAATTCTTTTTCCTTTCCGCGCCTTAAGAGGAATACTGTATGATGATCTTCACAGATGCATTGGTAAGTCACTTGGCCTCGCTGCTTGGAGTCAGGATTCGTGTTCCTCAGACACATTACACCGTCTCCTTGACGGTATAGTTTATGCTAGTGCCAAATACTTTTTCACCAAAGATTTTTTTTGACGTGAAATAAATATTTTCTTTTATATTTGTTTGTTGTTACCCGCTTTAGCGGGATATCGTCAAAAGCAAACAAATCGAATATATATATATATATATATATATATATATATATATATATATATATATATATATATTGTATGTGTGTGGCCAAAATTACAAGATGTGAAATGATTCTAAGAGACAGGTAAATGAAAGATTATTAGACACAAGAGACAAGAAAGATGGAGAACCGTAAGAAGAAGTGTAAAACAAATAAATAAATGATTATCGAACCGAAGAGAGCACGAAAGATGATGGAGAGAGAAACCTGAAAGATGAAAAAGATATCTCTTGTTGGGCAAATGTTTCCTCGGAACCTGAAAATGGAGTTAATATTTACTGTTGCTGTTTGCGAAAATGAGCCAGACACGCTTTGCCTTTCGATATCTCTTAATACTCATATGTCACTCAGCGATGTAAATGATTTTCGTTCAGAATTCTAAGGCTTACGAATATCCTTAACGGTGTGTAAAATTACTCCCAGTAACGCACGCAGACTCAGGTAATTATGCAGGATTTAGAAGGTGAAGACTTAAAAATGATTTCCAGACCTCTACTGTCTTGTACTAAGGAAGCAGCTTCCAGCACTCGTTGCACTGGCCTTGCTATTGATATGGGTTTCCACCTAGGGTGCCATATGGCTGCGCCAATGAATCTATCATCAGAGGAAGGTAGGTACACACCGTCGGTCGGAATTCGAGTAATTGCGCTCGAGTAACCGGATCATGAATATCACCCGCCTGATATTATGATTAAGCTCATTTGCAAGACCTCCGGCGCAAGACTAGCGTGGCGGAGGAAAGATTATACCTGATTATCAGCGCTTGATCAGGCTTCGTTAATCAACCGTGTGTTAGTTGCCGGCCCCCGGGAGCAGCCTTATCTGGGATAATTAATAAGATTTGTAACTGTCCGACCAAGATCAGAACGGAATTATTCTGCGTTGCCCCAAGATGATGAATGCCTGCCAAGGGTCACGGGGTAACTGAGGCTACTCCATCATCTTCCAGCTCTCACAAGAACCAGAGATATACACAGAGATCACAGCGTCTTCATAAATCACGTGTGAGAGACGATCTGATTCGTTTTACAGCCCCGTGCTCCATGTAACAAAAGCTCCTTTAGCAACTAAGGCTTGAAGGATTTAGATCTGCGTTACAAGATATATATATTCATGTAAAGTCCGTTTCGGTGGTAGTGATCTTAAAGACCAGTTGCATGATTATTCATATTTAATGAGAGATGAGCGTAGTTTTTAAATGATTAATGAGTTACAAGACGTAAAGGTTTTCTCTCACACTACAGCTAGTCGGGGGCCCAGAGCACGTGTCGTGCTTCCCCAAGTTATGTCGGCCCTGCAGCTGTGTGTAGTGAGGGTCTAGTCGAGATGAGTGGAGGCCGCCTCCTACCACCCATGTTCTGAAAACAGTGTTTAACCACCTTTATTCCTAGTGTTCCAATTTCCGTTATTTTTACACTGTCATAAGTGAAGTAAATCGTACTCACATGATTACATAATTCTGTAGTCATTTTTTTGCTTCGAACTTTTATACAGAGTTCCAAACTACTAAGAGCACTTCTGAAATCAACATCCAGAAAAGGGTTTCCCAGATTAGAGGCCGCGAAGCGCATTTTTGCCATTGCGAATCGTTCTCTCGACAAGTGTAAAGAACACTTTTTTTTCATAGGCCCTCTGCAAAAGAAGAAGAAGAAAAAGAAGAAGAAGAACAAGAACAAGAAGGAGAAGAAGAAAAAGAAAAAGAAGAAGAAGAAGAAGAAGAAGAAGAAGAAGAAGAAGAAGAAGAAGAAGAAGAGGAAGAATTTCCCAAAAACTTCTAGGTTATTCCATTATCTGCATCTTCCAATGATTTCTGACCATTTTTATTATGCCCCTTCCCTTCCCTGAGTAGAATAAAGGAAGACAACGATTCTCGAAATCGACGCGTCGAATTGGGCACCTTAGACCCACACACCTGGCTTTGAAAGGTGTGACTCGTGAGATATCAGGGTCGGGTGTGGAAAGGTTTAGGAAGCCTTCATCTAGTTCCGGTTTAGTGAGAATTAGTCCTCCCTATCAAAAAATGACTTTTTTTATAAAAAAACACCAGGTATAATAAATGGCGCCCATATCAGGATTGGGCATTACACACACACACACACACACACAAACATGGGCCTCCATGTTGCTGCAGTTATCGTTGTCGACAGTCAGTCAGCCCCCAACCTGAGCTTTAATCCTCTCGTCAAGGCTCGTCGATAAATGGGTACCTCGTTTAGACTGGTGTGTGTTTGTGTGTGTGTGTGTGTGTGTGTGTGTGTGTTTGTACAAATATAAGAGTAAAGACAT